>OW121745.1:0-94645 GCA_933228675.1 Stomorhina lunata
ATTTTTGAAAAATTTCCTATAAAAATAGGAAATTTTTGAAAAATTTCCTATAAAAATAGGAAATTTTTGAAAAATTTCCTATAAAAATAGGAAATTTTTGAAAAATTTCCTATAAAAATAGGAAATTTTTGAAAATTTCCTATAAAAATAGGAAATTTTGAAAAATTTCCTATAAAAATAGGAAATTTTTGAAAATTTCCTATAAAAATAGGAAATTTTTGAAAAATTTCCTATAAAAATAGGAAATTTTTGAAAAATTTCCTATAAAAATAGGAAATTTTTGAAAAATTTCCTATAAAAATAGGAAATTTTTGAAAAATTTCCTATAAAAATAGGAAATTTTTGAAAAATTTCCTATAAAAATAGGAAATTTTTGAAAAATTTCCTATAAAAATAGGAAATTTTTGAAAAATTTCCTATAAAAATAGGAAATTTTTGAAAAATTTCCTATAAAAATAGGAAATTTTTGAAAAATTTCCTATAAAAATAGGAAATTTTTGAAAAATTTCCTATAAAAATAGGAAATTTTTGAAAAATTTCCTATAAAAATAGGAAATTTTTGAAAAATTTCCTATAAAAATAGGAAATTTTTGAAAAATTTCCTATAAAAATAGGAAATTTTTGAAAAATTTCCTATAAAAATAGGAAATTTTTGAAAAATTTCCTATAAAAATAGGAAATTTTTGAAAAATTTCCTATAAAAATAGGAAATTTTTGAAAATTTCCTATAAAAATAGGAAATTTTTGAAAAATTTCCTATAAAAATAGGAAATTTTTGAAAAATTTCCTATAAAAATAGGAAATTTTTGAAAAATTTCCTATAAAAATAGGAAATTTTTGAAAAATTTCCTATAAAAATAGGAAATTTTTGAAAATTTTCCTATAAAAATAGGAAATTTTTGAAAAATTTCCTATAAAAATAGGAAAAATTTCCTATAAAAATAGGAAATTTTTGAAAAATTTCCTATAAAAATAGGAAATTTTTGAAAAATTTCCTATAAAAATAGGAAATTTTTGAAAAATTTCCTATAAAAATAGGAAATTTTTGAAAAATTTCCTATAAAAATAGGAAATTTTTTCAAAATTTTTGAAAAATTTCCTATAAAAATAGGAAATTTTTGAAAAATTTCCTATAATAAAAATAGGAAATTTTTGAAAAATTTCCTATAAAAATAGAAATTTTTGAAAAATTTCCTATAAAAATAGGAAATTTTGAAAAATTTCCTATAAAAATAGGAAATTTTTGAAAATTTCCTATAAAAATAGGAAATTTTTGAAAAATTTCCTATAAAAATAGGAATTTTTGAAAATTTCCTATAAAAATAGGAAATTTTTGAAAAATTTCCTATAAAAATAGGAAATTTTTGAAAAATTTCCTATAAAAATAGGAAATTTTTGAAAAATTTCCTATAAAAATAGGAAATTTTTGAAAAATTTCCTATAAAAATAGGAAATTTTTGAAAAATTTCCTATAAAAATAGGAAATTTTTGAAAAATTTCCTATAAAAATAGGAAATTTTTGAAAAATTTCCTATAAAAATAGGAAATTTTTGAAAATTTCCTATAAAAATAGGAAATTTTTGAAAAATTTCCTATAAAAATAGGAAATTTTTTGAAAAATTTCCTATAAAAATAGGAAATTTTTGAAAAATTTCCTATAAAAATAGGAAATTTTTGAAAAATTTCCTATAAAAATAGAAATTTTGAAAAATTTCCTATAAAAATAGGAAATTTTTGAAAAATTTCCTATAAAAATAGGAAATTTTTGAAAAATTTCCTATAAAAATAGGAAATTTTTGAAAAATTTCCTATAAAAATAGGAAATTTTTGAAAAATTTCCTATAAAAATAGGAAATTTTGAAAAAATTTCCTATAAAAATAGGAAATTTTTGAAAAATTTCTATAAAAATAGGAAATTTTTGAAAAATTTCCTATAAAAATAGGGAAATTTTTGAAAAATTTCCTATAAAAATAGGAAATTTTTTGAAAAATTTCCTATAAAAATAGGAAATTTTTGAAAAATTTCCTATAAAAATAGGAAATTTTGAAAAATTTCCTATAAAAATAGGAAATTTTTGAAAAATTTCCTATAAAAATAGGAAATTTTTGAAAATTTCCTATAAAAATAGGAAATTTTTGAAAAATTTCCTATAAAAATAGGAAATTTTTGAAAAATTTCCTATAAAAATAGGAAATTTTTGAAAAATTTCCTATAAAAATAGGAAATTTTTGAAAAATTTCCTATAAAAATAGGAAATTTTTGAAAAATTTCCTATAAAAATAGGAAATTTTTGAAAAATTTCCTATAAAAATAGGAAATTTTTGAAAAATTTCCTATAAAAATAGGAAATTTTTGAAAAATTTCCTATAAAAATAGGAAATTCTTTGAAAAATTTCCTATAAAAATAGGAAAATTTTTGAAAAATTTCCTATAAAAATAGGAAATTTTTGAAAAATTTCCTATAAAAATAGGAAATTTTTGAAAAATTTCCTATAAAAATAGGAAATTTTTGAAAAATTTCCTATAAAAATAGGAAATTTTTGAAAATTTCCTATAAAAATAGGAAATTTTTGAAAAATTTCCTATAAAAATAGGAAATTTTTGAAAAATTTCCTATAAAAATAGGAAATTTTTGAAAAATTTCCTATAAAAATAGGAAATTTTTGAAAAATTTCCTATAAAAATAGGAAATTTTTGAAAAATTTCCTATAAAAATAGGAAATTTTTGAAAAATTTCCTATAAAAATAGGAAATTTTTGAAAAATTTCCTATAAAAATAGGAAATTTTGAAAAATTTCCTATAAAAATAGGAAATTTTTGAAAAATTTCTATAAAAATAGGAAATTTTTGAAAAATTTCCTATAAAAATAGGAAATTTTTGAAAAATTTCCTATAAAAATAGGAAATTTTTGAAAAATTTCCTATAAAAATAGGAAATTTTTGAAAAATTTCTATAAAAATAGGAAATTTTTGAAAATTTCCTATAAAAATAGGAAATTTTTGAAAAATTTCCTATAAAAATAGGAAATTTTTGAAAAATTCCTATAAAATAGGAATTTTTGAAAAATTTCCTATAAAAATAGGAAATTTTTGAAAAATTTCCTATAAAAATAGGAAATTTTTGAAAAATTTCCTATAAAAATAGGAAATTTTTGAAAAATTTCCTATAAAAATAGGAAATTTTTGAAAAATTTCCTATAAAAATAGGAAATTTTTGAAAAATTTCCTATAAAAATAGGAAATTTTGAAAAATTTCCTATAAAAATAGGAAATTTTTGAAAAATTTCCTATAAAAATAGGAAATTTTGAAAAATTTCCTATAAAAATAGGAAATTTTGAAAAATTTCCTATAAAAATAGGAAATTTTTGAAAAATTTCCTATAAAAATAGGAAATTTTTGAAAAATTTCCTATAAAAATAGGAAATTTTTGAAAAATTTCCTATAAAAATAGGAAATTTTGAAAAATTTCCTATAAAAATAGGAAATTTTTGAAAAATTTCCTATAAAAATAGGAAATTTTTGAAAAATTTCCTATAAAAATAGGAAATTTTTGAAAAATTTCCTATAAAAATAGGAAATTTTTGAAAAATTTCCTATAAAAATAGGAAATTTTTGAAAAATTTCCTATAAAAATAGGAAATTTTTGAAAAATTTCCTATAAAAATAGGAAATTTTTGAAAAATTTCCTATAAAAATAGGAAATTTTTGAAAAATTTCCTATAAAAATAGGAAATTTTTGAAAAATTTCCTATAAAAATAGGAAATTTTTGAAAAATTTCCTATAAAAATAGGAAATTTTTGAAAAATTTCCTATAAAAATAGGAAATTTTTGAAAAATTTCCTATAAAAATAGGAAATTTTTGAAAAATTTCCTATAAAAATAGGAAATTTTTGAAAAATTTCCTATAAAAATAGGAAATTTTTGAAAAATTTCCTATAAAAATAGGAAATTTTTGAAAAATTTCCTATAAAAATAGGAAATTTTTGAAAAATTTCCTATAAAAATAGGAAATTTTTGAAAAATTTCCTATAAAAATAGGAAATTTTTGAAAAATTTCCTATAAAAATAGGAAATTTTTGAAAAATTTCCTATAAAAATAGGAAATTTTTGAAAAATTTCCTATAAAAATAGGAAATTTTTGAAAAATTTCCTATAAAAATAGGAAATTTTTGAAAAATTTCCTATAAAAATAGGAAATTTTTGAAAAATTTCCTATAAAAATAGGAAATTTTTGAAAAATTTCCTATAAAAATAGGAAATTTTTGAAAAATTTCCTATAAAAATAGGAAATTTTTGAAAAATTTCCTATAAAAATAGGAAATTTTTGAAAAATTTCCTATAAAAATAGGAAATTTTTGAAAAATTTCCTATAAAAATAGGAAATTTTTGAAAAATTTCCTATAAAAATAGGAAATTTTTGAAAAATTTCCTATAAAAATAGGAAATTTTTGAAAAATTTCCTATAAAAATAGGAAATTTTTGAAAAATTTCCTATAAAAATAGGAAATTTTTGAAAAATTTCCTATAAAAATAGGAAATTTTTGAAAAATTTCCTATAAAAATAGGAAATTTTTGAAAAATTTCCTATAAAAATAGGAAATTTTTGAAAAATTTCCTATAAAAATAGGAAATTTTTGAAAAATTTCCTATAAAAATAGGAAATTTTTGAAAAATTTCCTATAAAAATAGGAAATTTTTGAAAAATTTCCTATAAAAATAGGAAATTTTTGAAAAATTTCCTATAAAAATAGGAAATTTTTGAAAAATTTCCTATAAAAATAGGAAATTTTTGAAAAATTTCCTATAAAAATAGGAAATTTTTGAAAAATTTCCTATAAAAATAGGAAATTTTTGAAAAATTTCCTATAAAAATAGGAAATTTTTGAAAAATTTCCTATAAAAATAGGAAATTTTTGAAAAATTTCCTATAAAAATAGGAAATTTTTGAAAAATTTCCTATAAAAATAGGAAATTTTTGAAAAATTTCCTATAAAAATAGGAAATTTTTGAAAAATTTCCTATAAAAATAGGAAATTTTTGAAAAATTTCCTATAAAAATAGGAAATTTTTGAAAAATTTCCTATAAAAATAGGAAATTTTTGAAAAATTTCCTATAAAAATAGGAAATTTTTGAAAAATTTCCTATAAAAATAGGAAATTTTTGAAAAATTTCCTATAAAAATAGGAAATTTTTGAAAAATTTCCTATAAAAATAGGAAATTTTTGAAAAATTTCCTATAAAAATAGGAAATTTTTGAAAAATTTCCTATAAAAATAGGAAATTTTTGAAAAATTTCCTATAAAAATAGGAAATTTTTGAAAAATTTCCTATAAAAATAGGAAATTTTTGAAAAATTTCCTATAAAAATAGGAAATTTTTGAAAAATTTCCTATAAAAATAGGAAATTTTTGAAAAATTTCCTATAAAAATAGGAAATTTTTGAAAAATTTCCTATAAAAATAGGAAATTTTTGAAAAATTTCCTATAAAAATAGGAAATTTTTGAAAAATTTCCTATAAAAATAGGAAATTTTTGAAAAATTTCCTATAAAAATAGGAAATTTTTGAAAAATTTCCTATAAAAATAGGAAATTTTTGAAAAATTTCCTATAAAAATAGGAAATTTTTGAAAAATTTCCTATAAAAATAGGAAATTTTTGAAAAATTTCCTATAAAAATAGGAAATTTTTGAAAAATTTCCTATAAAAATAGGAAATTTTTGAAAAATTTCCTATAAAAATAGGAAATTTTTGAAAAATTTCCTATAAAAATAGGAAATTTTTGAAAAATTTCCTATAAAAATAGGAAATTTTTGAAAAATTTCCTATAAAAATAGGAAATTTTTGAAAAATTTCCTATAAAAATAGGAAATTTTTGAAAAATTTCCTATAAAAATAGGAAATTTTTGAAAAATTTCCTATAAAAATAGGAAATTTTTGAAAAATTTCCTATAAAAATAGGAAATTTTTGAAAAATTTCCTATAAAAATAGGAAATTTTTGAAAAATTTCCTATAAAAATAGGAAATTTTTGAAAAATTTCCTATAAAAATAGGAAATTTTTGAAAAATTTCCTATAAAAATAGGAAATTTTTGAAAAATTTCCTATAAAAATAGAAAATTTTTGAAAAATTTCCTATAAAAATAGGAAATTTTTGAAAAATTTCCTATAAAAATAGGAAATTTTTGAAAAATTTCCTATAAAAATAGGAAATTTTTGAAAAATTTCCTATAAAAATAGGAAATTTTTGAAAAATTTCCTATAAAAATAGGAAATTTTTGAAAAATTTCCTATAAAAATAGGAAATTTTTGAAAAATTTCCTATAAAAATAGGAAATTTTTGAAAAATTTCCTATAAAAATAGGAAATTTTTGAAAAATTTCCTATAAAAATAGGAAATTTTTGAAAAATTTCCTATAAAAATAGGAAATTTTTGAAAAATTTCCTATAAAAATAGGAAATTTTTGAAAAATTTCCTATAAAAATAGGAAATTTTTGAAAAATTTCCTATAAAAATAGGAAATTATTGAAAAATTTCCTATAAAAATAGGAAATTTTTGAAAAATTTCCTATAAAAATAGGAAATTTTTGAAAAATTTCCTATAAAAATAGGAAATTTTTGAAAAATTTCCTATAAAAATAGGAAATTTTTGAAAAATTTCCTATAAAAATAGGAAATTTTTGAAAAATTTCCTATAAAAATAGGAAATTTTTGAAAAATTTCCTATAAAAATAGGAAATTTTTGAAAAATTTCCTATAAAAATAGGAAATTTTTGAAAAATTTCCTATAAAAATAGGAAATTTTTGAAAAATTTCCTATAAAAATAGGAAATTTTTGAAAAATTTCCTATAAAAATAGGAAATTTTTGAAAAATTTCCTATAAAAATAGGAAATTTTTGAAAAATTTCCTATAAAATAGGAAATTTTTGAAAATTTTTCTTATAAAAATAGGAAATTTTTGAAAAATTTTCTTATAAAAATAGGAAATTTTTGAAAAATTTCCTATAAAATAGGAAATTTTTGAAAAATTTTCTTATAAAAATAGGAAATTTTTGAAAAATTTTCTTATAAAAATAGGAAATTTTTGAAAAATTTCCTATAAAAATAGGAAATTTTTGAAAAATTTCTTATAAAAATAGGAAATTTTTGAAAAATTTCTTATAAAAATAGGAAATTTTTAAAAAATTTCTTATAAAAATAGGAAATTTTTGAAAAATTTCTTATAAAAATAGGAAATTTTTGAAAAATTTCCTATAAAAATAGGAAATTTTTGAAAAATTTCCTATAAAAATAGGAAATTTTTGAAAAATTTCCTATAAAAATAGGAAATTTTTGAAAAATTTCCTATAAAAATAGGAAATTTTTGAAAAATTTCCTATAAAAATAGGAAATTTTTGAAAAATTTCCTATAAAAATAGGAAATTTTTGAAAAATTTCCTATAAAAATAGGAAATTTTTGAAAAATTTCCTATAAAAATAGGAAATTTTTGAAAAATTTCCTATAAAAATAGGAAATTTTTGAAAAATTTCCTATAAAAATAGGAAATTTTTGAAAAATTTCCTATAAAAATAGGAAATTTTTGAAAAATTTCCTATAAAAATAGGAAATTTTTGAAAAATTTCCTATAAAAATAGGAAATTTTTGAAAAATTTCCTATAAAAATAGGAAATTTTTGAAAAATTTCCTATAAAAATAGGAAATTTTTGAAAAATTTCCTATAAAAATAGGAAATTTTTGAAAAATTTCCTATAAAAATAGGAAATTTTTGAAAAATTTCCTATAAAAATAGGAAATTTTTGAAAAATTTCCTATAAAAATAGGAAATTTTTGAAAAATTTCCTATAAAACTAGGAAATTTTTGAAAAATTTCCTATAAAACTAGGAAATTTTTGAAAAATTTCCTATAAAACTAGGAAATTTTTGAAAAAATTCCTATAAAACTAGGAAATTTTTGAAAAATTTCCTTTAAAACTAGGAAATTTTTGAAAAATTTCCTATAAAACTGCAAACTGAAATTTCGACTACGATCAACAATCGCATCGATGGCGTTGAGAACAAATTTGACAGAAGACTGGCCGATATGGAGAATGACGTCGGCAAGAAAATTGGCGATCTAGAAGCGAAAGTCAATGAGAACAAATTTAACGAAAAACTGGCTGACGTCGGAAGAAAAATTGGCGATCTAGAAGCAAAATTTAAAGACATACAACACCATGCGGGTCCAGTGCGCCCACTTTTAAAAATGTACCTTAATTTGGAAGACGGTTGCTAATTTTTATTCTGAATATTCGCAGTAGCATTATTTAAGTTTTTATTGAAGGAAAAAACTACCACGCCCACTTTTATATCTTCTAAACCAAAAGTGATAGAAACAAAAACTAAATTGGTCTGAGATCGGCACTAAAAATTAAGGGACATGTGTTCGGTACTTTTTTGAAATTCGACCTCTTAGAATGCAAAACAGTGTAGAAAAGGAAGAAATTAGTAACATCATATCTCCAAAACCAACATCGATGCAAACAAAGTTGAAATTGGATTTGAATCGGCTAAAGAAATAAGTGGACATGTGTTTGGTACTTTTTTGAAAATGGCACTAATAAGGATAAAAAGGGTACAAACTATATTTTGGTACTTTTTTTTAACACATATACATCTTTTGAGCTAATAAACATAGAAACATAATTAATATCGCAAACGATAGGTATATTTTGTATTTTATATTTAAATGGCCTGTAATTACAACCTGTTTAGGTCAAAGGCCGAGCATATTTTAGAATTCCAAGCACCTCTATCTTGTGCGCATATTCTCCAATTTCGTATACCAAGTTTCAAAAGATTTTCTTCTACTTGGTCTTTCCATCTAAGTTTTGGACGCCCTCTTCTACGCGTTCCCTCTGGATCATTATCGAAGACTTTTCTTGCCGGAGTATTTTCATCCATTCGCACAACATGTCCTAGCCAACGCAGACGCTGTTGCTTAATGCGTTTTACTATGTCGATGTCAGCGTATAACTCATACAGCTCATGGTTAATTCGATGTCGATACTCATTGTTGACGCAGACTGGTCCAAAGATTCTTCGTAGAATTTTCCTCTCAAATACTCCAAGGATAGCTTCATCTGTCTGTGCAAGTGCCCATGATTCAGCACCATACAATAACACGGGTAGTATGAGCGTTTTATAGAGCGTGATTTTAGTTCTTACAGAGAGGACTTTATTTCTTAGCTGTTTGCTTAGTCCAAAATAGCATCGATTGGCAAGTATGATTCTACGTTTGATTTCAAAGCTTATATCGTTGTTGATGTTCACAGCGGTACCAAGGTATACAAATTCTTTTACAACCTCGAAGCTATAGTTCTCAACGGACACATGCGATCCAATTCTAGTGGTCTGTCTGCCTGTAGAAACTATCAGTTTTGTTTTTGATTCATGATAGGTATTAAAGAAGTATTAAGTGCGTGTTTGGTACTTTCAATGGTTGGTTTTTTGCTTTTTAGCTATGGATATCTTTTAGGCTAATGAAGCCAGAAGTATAATAAAAATAATAATAAAAAATAAAATACATTTTTGGTACGTTTATTAATTTTGGGGGTAAAAATTGGTAAAAATATATCTTTTAAACCAAAATGATAGAAACAAAAACTAAATTAGTCTGAGATCAGCACATAAAATTAAGGGACACGTGTTCGGTACTTTTTTGAACCCATATATACCTTTTTAAACTAATAAACATAGAAACACAATTTATATCGCAACTGATAGGCATTAAAAAACTATTAAACACGTATTTGGTACTTTTGCGATTCATGGTGGACGAAAGGGTAAAACGGGAACATATTCAAGAGTAGGTTTTTTGCTTTTTAACTAAGAATATCTTTTAGACTAATGAAGCCAGAAGCATATTTTATTGGCTGGTCAATTGACATTGAAAAAAATAAAATACATGTTTGGTCCTTTTTTAATTTTGGGGGTAAAAATCGGTAAATATATATCTTCTAAGCTAAAAGTGATAGAAACAAAAACTAAATTGGTCTTAGATCGGCACTTTAAATAAAGGGACATGTATTCGGTACTTTTTTTTTAAATCGGCCGTTTTGGGGTTAAAAAAGGGCAAAAATCGGAAATATTAGTAACGTCATATCTCCGAAATTCAAAGCGGTGGAACAAAGTTGAAATTGGCTTCGGATCGGCTGAAAAAAAGGAGAAATGTGTTTGGTCCTTTTTTGAATATGGTACTAATAAGGGTAAAAAAGGGTAAAAACTATATTTTGGTACTTTTTTTCAAACCATACATATCTTTTAAAATATTAAACATAGAGACGCGGTAAACGTCGCAATTGATAAGTAACAAAGAATTATTAGACACGTATTTGGTACTTTTACGATAAATGAGGTAAAAAAGATAAAAACGGGAAAATATTCAGGGGTAGGTTTTTTAACTATGAATTTCATTTTGACCAATAAAGCCAGAACTAAAATTTACAGACGGGTCGATTCATATTGAAAAAGTATAAGACATGTGCTGCTTAGTGGTTAAACAGAAACAGAAAATGGATAAATTAGTAACATCATATCTCCGAAATGAACATCGTTAGAAACAAAGTTGAAATTGGATTTGGATCGTCTTGCAAAAAAAGGGGACACGAGTTTGGTACTTTTTTGGAAATGAAACTTATAAGGGAGAAAAAGGGTAAAACCTATTTTGGTACTTTTTAAACCCTATACGCATTTTTTGAACTAATAAACATAAATACTCAATATACATCACAATTGATAAGGACTAAAAAAATTAAGAACGTGCTTGGCACTTTTACTATACATGAGGCTCTTTTGTAAAAACGGGTAAATATTAAAGTCTTTTCTCAAGTCAAGCCAGAAGTATAATTTACAGACGGGTCTATTTACATTGAAGAAGTATAAGACACGCGTTTAATTTCTTTTTTCATTTTTGGAGTAAAAAGCGAGAAAAAATCGGTAACGTAATATCGTCTAAATCAAAAGTGATAGAAACAAAAATTTAATTGGTCTATGATCAGAACTAAAAATTAAAGGACACGGGTTCGATAATTTTTTTAAATTTGGCCGCTTATGGGTAAAACAGGCTAGAACAGATAAATCATGTAATCGACTAGAAAAATAAGGGGACATGTGTTCTGTACTTTTTTGGAAATGACACTAATAAGGGTTAAAAGGATAAACTATTTTGATACTTTTTTTTAACCCATACGTATCTTTTGAACTTAAAAACATAAAGGCTCACTTTATGCCACAATCAATAAGTATTAAAAAATTGTAAACACGTCCTTGGTACTTTTACGATAAATGGGGTTCAAAAGGGTGAAAACGGGAGAGTTTCATTTAAGCTAACGAAGTCAGAGGTATAAATTAGAGATATGTCGATTCAGATTGATGCAAATTAAAATAAGTGTTTGGTACTTTTTTCAATTAAAGGGGTAAAAATGGGAAAAATCGATGACATTATATCTTCTAAACCTAAAGTGATAGAAACAAACACTAAAGTGGTCTAAGATCAGCGCTAAAATGATGGGACAAGTATGCAGTACTTTTTGCAAATTTAACAGTTCTGGGGTTAAAATAGGGTAGAAAATGAAATAATTAGTAAAGTTATATCTCTGAAACTAATATCGTTAGAAACAAAATTTAAATTGGATTTAGATCTGCTAGAAAAATGACGTCACATTTTTAGTACTTTTCGTAAATGAGGTAAATATAAATTTTGGTACTTTTTTGACCACTATATAACGTTTAAATCAAATATTATAGAAACAAAATTTATATCACAATCGATAAACATCAAAATGGTATCAAATACGTTTTTGGTACTTTTTCGACTAATGGGGTAAAAAAGGACAAAAACGGGTCAAAAATTTAAAGATAGTTTTTTAAAGAGGTTGTGGGTTCAAATCCTGGCTCAGGTTCATATATAAAAATTTATGATATGAACCTGAGCCGGGACTCAAACCCACAACCTCTTGGTTCAACTAAAAATTAATTTCTTTCAATTAAATTGCATGGGCACCGCGATTTACATGTTTTCACTAACTCTTTCAAGTTGATACTAAATTCAAATTTGCATTAATGTAAAAGAATAAACAAAAACTTGTCAAAAACAAAAATCTTTGTCTTCATTACCAGCTGACAGTTGGTTAAAGTACAAAGTAAATGTAGATTAATAAAGGATAGGAATACAAAACATAAAGGAAAAAACTATGGTGGATAAGTTCGTCTAACTGAATCGATCATATGGTCATAGGTGAAATGGAAATGAGTGTTAATATAATTCTCGTTTTCCATTTTGCTTAAGAATTCAGTTAAATAGATTATCTTAACTACTGGCATCTAACAGTTGGTGACACAGTGTGCTGATGAAGTCCGTAGCAGGACAGAAAATGCAGCATTCCACACTGCTAAGTGTCACATAGTTTTTTCAGTATTCCTAAAAATTATTAATCTAATTTAAAAATCATAAAAATTATTAAAAATAAAAAAAAAAAAATATAAAAATTAATGATATGAACTTGAGCCCGGATTCGAACCCACAACCTCTTAACATAAATTCTTGGTTCAACTAAAAATTAATTTCTTTCGATAGTTTTTTTCTTTTTAAACTATGTTTACATCAATAATAATTTATGGAATGTTCGATTGGCATTGAAGAAATATGAGACTAGTGTTTGGTACTTTTTTTCAATTCAGGGTAAAAAAAGAAATTTTTGTAAAATATTCAAAATCAAAAGCAACAAGAACAAGATTTAAATTTGGTTAGCATCAATAATAATTTATGGACTGTTCGATTGGCATTGAAGAAATATGAGACTGGTGTTTGGTACTTTTTTCAATTCAGGGTAAAAAAGGAAATTTTTGTAAAATATTCAAAGTCAAAAGCGACAAGAACAAGATTTAAATTTGGTTAGCCATCAAAATTGGATCAGCAAAAATAAGGGAGGCGTTTTTAGTACTTTTTTGAAAACGGCACCAGTAAAGGGTAGGTACATATTTTGTCCTATATATATCTTAAGAACAAATAAATATTTAATTTAATTTATATCAGAATCGATAAACAAGTAAAAAAAATTATTTTGGTAAATTTTGTAACTTTTGAATTGTAACTTTGTCAATCCCAATTGTACCGCTAACGAAGTAGCGGGTTCTAAAGCTAGTTATTGCATAAAATGGAATATATCATTAGTAGCAGCAAATACTTTCAAGATAAAGTTGGTCATTATTTGCGTGGCAGGGGAATAACAACAATTTACTTTAAACAAGAAAACTTTTTCTTAACTCGTAATAAAAAAAAAACATACAGCAAGTAGTATCTTAGCTCTCCATTTGACCAGCGTTTTTTTTACAAACAGAACAGTTTAGAAATACTTTAAGACAAATTTTAGTCGTTTTATTTAAAAAAAAATACTTACAAAATTATTGAAATAATTTTACTCGAGTAACTCGATTACTCGCGGAAAATTACTCAAATAAGTCTTTATTTGAAATTAGCCATTTTATTTCACACGAGCTATTAATCGATTTAATTTTTCCGATTAATCGAGCAAACATAACTCGAGTAAACACCCTAATCATATGTTAGCTTCATCTTTAATTTGTACTGCTCTCAAGGCAGTAGTAAATTGGATTCTTCAACTTTTTCTGCTGTTCTCATATTTCGAACTGCCAATCCCTAATTTTTTGTTCACATAAATTGGGTTTTCTTCTTTTCTCATGTTAATTTGCATCACTCAAATATTCATTAAAAAGAAAATGAGTTTATAATGACATTTTTTCTCTAAACAATTGAAACAAGTGTGTTTCTACTGGTTTCAGTTATATTAAATAAATTAGTAATAAACGCCAATTAATTGTTTATAAAATCGTTTTAAAAACGGACCTTCTTTAACAATTTCAAGCAAAAAACAATTGTTTTTCAATTTACTTAAAATAATTTATAATGGAGTTTTTACGTATTAGTGAGAACGTCTACATCAATGTTGTATTTTGCTAACCCTAGGGTCATCAGGGTTTTAAAACTAAAATATTCAAAAACAAACAAACAAACCAAAAACATTAAAATTAATAGCATTAAAACAAATTCACACTTACAACGAGTGACAAAGTCCTCATGACTTCATATCACTTTTTGCTAAATTCCTGTTAAATTTTTTCTGAGAAACAACTGAGTACAGTTTTAAAATCTACTCCTCTAGAGCTTTCACCCAGCATACCGCAACCCTATTTAGGTCTGTCTGGAATGGCCAATACAGAGCTTCAAAGTCCTATGACTCATATCACACTTTACTTTTACTTTTTATATTCCACCAGCTGTCAAATTTTTGCTGTGAACAACTGCATATAAATCTACTCCCCTAGAGCTTTTACAAAGCATATCTTAATTTGAGTGGCGCTATCTATCGGAAATTTATCATAAAAACTTTGAAACATTCGTCGGCTCATGCGCAACAGCTTTACCAAAAATTATTATACGATCAAGTTTACGATTTAATTCATTTGGAGTCATTTTTATTGGCGCCACCTGTCGGAAACTGGTCACATCAATTTATAAACCTTTGTTGGCTGAACAACATTGCTAAAGATCATTACATAATCAAATGCATAGTTTAATATTCTATAAAGAACATACTGACAATCATTAATTTTTACTAGTGTATCCTGCGGTCGACACAATCGACCGTAATCTAGTTGATTGTGAATACAAATTCCCCATGAAAAGCATTTCGTCGTATCTAAAATGGTTTATCTGCAAAAGACTAATTTTTCAGGAGAAGCAAAAACTCTTTAATTCTCCTATTAGTGAGTTTTAAACAAAGTGATATTTTACAATATGATTGGTAGACTCTTTCTCATTTCCTGAAATAAAAACTATTAAATAAAAAACAGTTTTAGCGATTTTATGGTAGATCAAAAAAGAATTTTAATGTGTAGATAAACCATTTTGATTTAAGATCCGTCATGATTTAGGATCTTTTTATGTACTTATTTAAATTGTACTTTATACGACGTTTATTACATTTTATTAGTAATAATTTATTTTTTGAAAAAGTGCATTTCTTAAAAAAGTTTATAAAAGTTATTGTTAAGAGTTATAGAATGTATTTTTGGAGGTTTTTGCGTAGTGAAGATGACTAGACACACTACATTTTTCACATTTTCTGTTGACCAATGTGAAGGTAGAAGAATTTTGAAAACACATTTAAATTAAGCGTATTACCACTCGTCAGAAAAGTAAAAAAATTTTAACAATTTTACCTTTTTAAAGATTTTTTTTAGTTTACAACGTGATTATGATTATTTAGAAAAAAGCTATATAGATAAACCATTTTGTCTTCGAAAAAAATTGTTTATGTAGATAAGCCAAACAAAAAAGTGAATATTTAAATCGCGAATAAATAATCCATTTTAGGCCAACGATTTATAAAAATGTTATTACATAATTTTAGTTGCAAAGTATTGGCTTTAAATAATGAAAACATTAAGAAATTTAAATACATGTATTAAAGACTAAACAAAACACTACTCTAAAAGAAGTTATTTTGTCAAAAAAAAAAATATTTTATTTTTTCTTCTAAGAGAAAATAACTTCATAAGAAAATTTGTTAAATATTAACTAAATTTAATAAAATGCATTTATTTTTACTACTTTTATATTTAGATGTCCCTAACAATAACAATTTTTAAACATTGCACATCAAAACAACTTTTTTATTTTTTCAAAACGTGTATGTTCTTTTTTTTACCAAAACGTTCTTATTTGTATCAAAAATCATTTTATCTTACAGTTCCACGACATTTTTTAGGTATTATTTTGTGGTGGGAAGGGCCTTGACAGAGAATAAATTCATTGCAATTTCCGATTTTTAATGGGTAGATATTACCAATTCTCAATTTCCCATTAATTTGAAAAAATGAAAACGTACTTTTTTGAATAAAATCTCCACATAAGCAACTAATCAAAAAATTAAAAAGATAAAGTTTTAAAAGTCTTAAAGATTTAAAAGATTTAAAAATATTTAAAAGCTCTTAACGCTGAGGCCACTGACTCTGAATTTCGGTGGTAAATTTTAATAATTTCGACTGGTTGTTGGCTCGTCTATCTTTCCATCACGAAAAACCTTACTGAAGAGAAATGTCAAAGAAGAAATTTTGCGTCGTCTGCTGTCACTGTACATTTGTAGTGTCCCTCTTGAAAAACCCGATATTATTGCATTCGCAGAAGTCACTGCGAATTTATAAGCAACTGCAGATATCGGAGCCATCAACAAGTCGTCAAGGTAGGAGAAAGGAGTTTACTGCTAGTGATGAATGGCTGACAGGATTTCTTAAAAGAAACGCATTTCATAATTTAAAAATTAAAGGAGAAATCGCATCAGCAGATGAAAAGGCAGCTAAAATCTTTCCAGCAGAAATAGCCAAAGTAATTTAAGATGGGGGCTATGTCCCCGACCAAATTTTCAATGCCGATGAACCGGGTTTGTTCTGGAAAAAAATGCCTTCCAGAACTTTTATAGCAAAATCCGAAAATACTGCTAGTGGTTTTAAAGTCGGGTAACATTTTTATTGTGTAGCAACGCTTCTGGTAACAAAATTTTAAAGCCTCTTTTAATTAACCGATCATTAAGGCCACGTGCATTGAGAGAAAAAAACATTAAAGAGTTGCCGGTTCATTGGAGGGCGAATAAAAAGGCCTGGATGACAGCAGGTATATTCACGGAATGGTTTGAAGAATGCTTTGTTCCTGAAGTTAAAATATATATGGAACAGAAATGTCTTGATTTTATAGATAATGCGCCAAGTCATCCCGTTTTAGAGCATCCAAATGTTCAAGTAATATTTTTTCCACCTAATACTACTTCCTTGATTCAACCATTAGATCAGGGTATAATTGCTACATTTTAGCTTTATTATATTCAACGAGCATTCCAACATATTTTAGATGCAGTAAAGCAGGACAACCTTACGATCGTTGATGCATGGAAAATATATTCTATTTTGGATTGCATTGCATATGCTTCAATGGCCAAAGAAAAATTAAGGGTATCAACATTAAATTCGAATGCGTCAAGAGTGGTACCTCAGTGCCGCAAGCATCGATGGAGACTTCTGAAATTATAGCCTTGGCACACAAAATCGGAGGAGAAGGATTTGAGGACCTACAAATTGAAGATGTCGACGAATTAATGATAGATAAACCTCTAGATGATGGAAAATCTGAGAACCATGTTAGCGATAACGACGAAGAGACCGAAATATGCCAACTAACTGCTAGTTTAATATTTCTTAAAAAATGATCCTAATATAGAACGTGCCCTGAAATTCGAACGAGATATTAATAATTGTATTGCTGGGTATAAAGAGTTGTATAAAGAATTTAAAAAACCAAAAGTTCAACTTTCTATAAAAGATTTTTTAATAAAAAAATCGACGGCGCAAGACCTTTCGGAAAGTAGTCCGACAGTTCAAAACTCTATTACCGGACGAAAGTCGCCATTGGGTAATTTGATGGAAATCTCCAGTGATGATACCAATTTTAGTCCAGTTCGTCGCAAACAATTGCGCTTGTTATCAAGTAGCGAAGAATAATTATGTAGCTATGTAAATATTGTTACGTTTTTCCTTTAAAAACGTGGAAGGAATTCGATTTGCAAACAACCGTAATCAAATTAAAACACTTGTAGTATGTAGTTTTACAAAGCAATACTTTTATTAACTTTAGAGTTAATCACTTAAAACACACTTTCACAAATACTGTAAACAAACTTCACAAAACTGCTTTACAAATACTATTAGTCACACTATTCTCTTTATACGCGTCTTAATTAAAACTGTTCCCACAATACTCGCCCATCGGCCTTATATAGTAGAGAAGAGAATTTCTAGCAATTTCTGCAGACGTAAACAAAGAGCAGCTGTAGTTGATTACACTAACAATGTGGCTTACGAAAGTTCATGTGTGTTCCACTACATTCTTACATGATCAAGAACACACTCACAAATACGTTGTACAAAAAGATTATCTGAAGTTAACAGTAACAGAGAGAGAGAGAGAGAATGTAGATAAAAGAGAAGCATGTTGCTATGCTCTTTACTGTATATAAGAGAAACATGTTGCTCTGCGAATTGACATAAACAGAATAACAACAACACCAACAGAAACATCTAGAAAGCGAGGGGAAGAATTATAAGCAGTGAACTTTGCACAATGGGACGGATAAGTTTAAAATTCGTCACACTGCCCCCCTCTTAAGCCTGTTCGTCCCGAATAGGCACAGTCTCCGTTCTTCCGTAGGCGGCCAATTTTTCGAGGTATACGACCTTCATTTTGGACCTTGGACTCTTATCTTTTTGTATTCGATATACCACATCATTTATCCTTTTAACAACCTTGTACGGGCCGTCCCAATGAGTTTGTAGTTTGGGAGATAATACTTTTCTCCGCTGTGGGTTGTATAAGAGTACCAACTGACCTTCATTAAAGCCCTGGGAATTGGCTGCTCGATCGTATCTGGCCTTCATCTTGTCGCTGACCATTCTAATTTTGCTACGGACGAATTCTTGCAGTTCATTAAGGTTTTATTGCTCTTGGGAGGAGATGTGACCACGATCCTCAGTATTTGTTATCGGCTTAGTACCAAATTGCAAGTCTGCGGGTAATCGCAGCTCGGTTCCAAAAACGACTTTGGCAGGGGTCTTGGACGTGGAGTCGTGAGCGGCTGTTCGATATGCCAGCAGAAATTTTTGTATGTGTTGATCCCAGTCCCTCTGATGAGTGCTGACCACCTTCCTTAGGTACTATTCCAGCGTACGGTTAAACCTTTCAACCATACCGTCAGACTATGGATGTAGAGGGGTAGTTCGCGTTTTTCTTATACCATACAACTCGCACATTTCCCTGAACACCGCGGATTCAAAATTTCTGCCTTGATCTGAGTGTAGCTCTAGTGGAACTCCATAGCGGCATATCTAGTTGTTCACAAAGACGTCTATCACTGTTTTAGCTTCTTGGTTAGGTACTGCACGGAGGTGTACTCCGGCCATTTGGTAAAATAGTCCATCACCACTAGCACATAACGATTACCAGCCTCGCTTACAGGGAAAGGACCTGCCACATCCATAGCTATCCGCTCAAATGGGGCACCAGAATTGTACTGCTGTAGCTGGCCACGACTTCTTCGGACTGGACCCTTGGCTGCGATACAATTTGGACAATTAGCAATCCAGTCAGTCACACTCTGAGGACACCCCACCCAGTAGAACCGCTGCTTCAGTTTTTCTAAAGTCTTTGTTACACCTAGGTGACCTCCACTAGGGCCATCATGAAACTCCTTTAGCACTTCCTTTATTTTAGAGGATGGCACCACGATCAAATTTTGCACTGTCTTTCCATCGGCGCTCTCCCAAGTGCGATATAAGCAACCGTCTATTATCTTCAGACTATCCCAGAGAGCCCAATATGACTTCATCAGTGGACTTTCCTGCGATATCTCGTTACGGGTTGGCCTCTTATCTTCTTCTTTGGCTTTCATTATTTTCCCCAGTACTGGATCGTTCCTCTGCACTACAGACCAATCTTCACTGGATTCTACACGCATTTGCCGAACATTAACTACGCACCCCTTTACTTTGGTCTTGGCGCAATGCTTACTCTCTACGTTCTTCGCCACTTGTTGTTCTTTGCTGGACATCTTAACAGCCTCTGACTTTGTCTCGCAGTTAGTTATCGCTTTAGGGGTTGCGCATTGACCAATTTCCAAATCAGATTTGCTCACTTTTTCATGGCAGGATAAGTTTTTAACTCTTACAGGAACTCTTCTGGTATTGCAGGACTTCTCCTGCTGGCTGCCTTCGACTGATGAAGCAGATCTCGATTGTCTTAACGGTGCCCTGCAATTTCGCTGGAAATGACCTTCCTTACCGCAGTTGTAACACTTGGATTTCGGCTTGCTCAATTTCTCATCTATTACTTTAATCAATTTCTCAACTATTACTCGACTCATTTTCTCTATCAGTTGCTCCATACTGGTTTGGTTGTTAGCAACTACGTCGACACCTTGCAACCTGCATATTTGTGGCATAGCAATGATTTTCGCTGTTTCTTGGGTCAATGCAAATGACACAGTTTCGGCAAATGTTGATTTTCGTGTGGCACACACCGCAAATTTAATATCAGGATCTCGTATACCATGCACAAATGCTTCAATCTTGAACTGGTCCAAGAAAGTCTGATTTTCTCCAGGATAAATTTGCTCCACCAAACGTTCAATATCCAAGGCAAAGTCCTGTAATCTTTCGTTTGGTTTCTGGACTCTGCCGCGAAGTTCCAGACGCTAAATTTCCTTCTTATGTACGCTACCGTACTTACGCTGAAGAGCAGACATGATGTCATCAAAGTTCTTGCTACAGCTTAACGGCACACTTTCTAGGACTTCCGCAGCATTGCCTTCTAGAGCCAAAATTAGTTCCAGAGCTTTCTGGTCGTTGTCCCATAGGTTCCTCTCGGCTACTGTTTCAAACGGGAACTTAAAGACATTAAACGGTAGACTGCCATCAAAACTGGGTGTTTTCGTTTTTCCAGATGTTTCTTGAACGACTCGCACTGGTATAAAATTTTCCAGAATAGAGTGTATAATTTAAGCGTAAAAGGGGATAATAAATGGGTGCGTGCGTATTAATATTATAAATAAATACATGTATCTTAGGGTGCTACAAAAAAAATGTGATAAATAAAGAACCGCTCGACCGATTTGAGCAAACCATCAACATAAATAGTCCGAACAAAGCCTTAACATTTGGCTTGGATAGGTGAGCCCGTTCTTGAGATATAAAGTTACAACGAAAAGTGGCAATGATTTTTACATATATATAGATAAAAAAAAGTGGGTGTGAAAATGAATGAAATAAATTGGATTATTATGAATATGTAAAAACAATTAGCCAAATCGGTGTAGCCATTTTCCGGTTTTAGATAAATATAAAAAAGTAGAAGAAAACCTATCCAAATCGGTGTAGATACTTTCCAATTTAAGACAAATTAAAAATAGTGGTCGTAAAAGAGGGCGTGGAAAATTTCTTATTTTCTGAATACTCAAATTGAATTACTATTAACATTTGTAAGAAAAGTAAGCAAAATCGTTTAAACCATTTTCCGATTTAAAAAAAATTAAAAGTGGGCGTGGTAGTTTTTTCCTTCAATAAAAACTTAAATAATGCTACTGCGAATATTCAGAATAAAAATTAGCAACCGTCTTCCAAATTAAGGTACATTTTTAAAAGTGGGCGCACTGGACCCGCATGGTGTTGTATGTCTTTAAATTTTGCTTCTAGATCGCCAATTTTTCTTCCGACGTCAGCCAGTTTTTCGTTAAATTTGTTCTCATTGACTTTCGCTTCTAGATCGCCAATTTTCTTGCCGACGTCATTCTCCATATCGGCCAGTCTTCTGTCAAATTTGTTCTCAACGCCATCGATGCGATTGTTGATCGTAGTCGAAATTTCAGTTTGCAGTTTTATAGGAAATTTTTCAAAAATTTCCTAGTTTTAAAGGAAATTTTTCAAAAATTTCCTAGTTTTATAGGAATTTTTTCAAAAATTTCCTAGTTTTATAGGAAATTTTTCAAAAATTTCCTAGTTTTATAGGAAATTTTTCAAAAATTTCCTAGTTTTATAGGAAATTTTTCAAAAATTTCCTAGTTTTAAAGGAAATTTTTCAAAAATTTCCTAGTTTTATAGGAAATTTTTCGAAAATTTCCTATTTTTATAGGAAATTTTTCAAACATTTCCTATTTTTATAGGAAATTTTTCAAAAATTTCCTATTTTTATAGGAAATTTTTCAAAAATTTCCTATTTTTATATAAATAGGAAATTTTTGAAAAATTTCCTATTTTTATAGGAAATTTTTCAAAAATTTCCTATAAAACTGCAAACTGAAATTTCGACTACGATCAACAATCGCATCGATGGCGTTGAGAACAAATTTGACAGAAGACTGGCCGATATGGAGAATGACGTCGGCAAGAAAATTGGCGATCTAGAAGCGAAAGTCAATGAGAACAAATTTAACGAAAAACTGGCTGACGTCGGAAGAAAAATTGGCGATCTAGAAGCAAAATTTAAAGACATACAACACCATGCGGGTCCAGTGCGCCCACTTTTAAAAATGTACCTTAATTTGGAAGACGGTTGCTAATTTTTATTCTGAATATTCGCAGTAGCATTATTTAAGTTTTTATTGAAGGAAAAAACTACCACGCCCACTTTTAATTTTTTTTAAATCGGAAAATGGTTTAAACGATTTTGCTTACTTTTCTTACAAATGTTAATAGTAATTCAATTTGAGTATTCAGAAAATAAGAAATTTTCCACGCCCTCTTTTACGACCACTATTTTTAATTTGTCTTAAATTGGAAAGTATCTACACCGATTTGGATAGGTTTTCTTCTACTTTTTTATATTTATCTAAAACCGGAAAATGGCTACACCGATTTGGCTAATTGTTTTTACATATTCATAATAATCCAATTTATTTCATTCATTTTCACACCCACTTTTTTTATCTATATATATGTAAAAATCATTGCCACTTTTCGTTGTAACTTTATATCTCAAGAACGGGCTCACCTATCCAAGCCAAATGTTAAGGCTTTGTTCGGACTATTTATGTTGATGGTTTGCTCAAATCGGTCGAGCGGTTCTTTATTTATCACATTTTTTTTGTAGCACCCTAAGATACATGTATTTATTTATAATATTAATACGCACGCACCCATTTATTATCCCCTTTTACGCTTAAATTATACACTCTATTCTGGAAAATTTTATACCAGTGCGAGTCGTTCAAGAAACATCTGGAAAAACGAAAACACCCAGTTTTGATGGCAGTCTACCGTTTAATGTCTTTAAGTTCCCGTTTGAAACAGTAGCCGAGAGGAACCTATGGGACAACGACCAGAAAGCTCTGGAACTAATTTTGGCTCTAGAAGGCAATGCTGCGGAAGTCCTAGAAAGTGTGCCGTTAAGCTGTAGCAAGAACTTTGATGACATCATGTCTGCTCTTCAGCGTAAGTACGGTAGCGTACACAAGAAGGAAATTTAGCGTCTGGAACTTCGCGGCAGAGTCCAGAAACCAAACGAAAGATTACAGGACTTTGCCTTGGATATTGAACGTTTGGTGGAGCAAATTTATCCTGGAGAAAATCAGACTTTCTTGGACCAGTTCAAGATTGAAGCATTTGTGCATGGTATACGAGATCCTGATATTAAATTTGCGGTGTGTGCCACACGAAAATCAACATTTGCCGAAACTGTGTCATTTGCATTGACCCAAGAAACAGCGAAAATCATTGCTATGCCACAAATATGCAGGTTGCAAGGTGTCGACGTAGTTGCTAACAACCAAACCAGTATGGAGCAACTGATAGAGAAAATGAGTCGAGTAATAGTTGAGAAATTGATTAAAGTAATAGATGAGAAATTGAGCAAGCCGAAATCCAAGTGTTACAACTGCGGTAAGGAAGGTCATTTCCAGCGAAATTGCAGGGCACCGTTAAGACAATCGAGATCTGCTTCATCAGTCGAAGGCAGCCAGCAGGAGAAGTCCTGCAATACCAGAAGAGTTCCTGTAAGAGTTAAAAACTTATCCTGCCATGAAAAAGTGAGCAAATCTGATTTGGAAATTGGTCAATGCGCAACCCCTAAAGCGATAACTAACTGCGAGACAAAGTCAGAGGCTGTTAAGATGTCCAGCAAAGAACAACAAGTGGCGAAGAACGTAGAGAGTAAGCATTGCGCCAAGACCAAAGTAAAGGGGTGCGTAGTTAATGTTCGGCAAATGCGTGTAGAATCCAGTGAAGATTGGTCTGTAGTGCAGAGGAACGATCCAGTACTGGGGAAAATAATGAAAGCCAAAGAAGAAGATAAGAGGCCAACCCGTAACGAGATATCGCAGGAAAGTCCACTGATGAAGTCATATTGGGCTCTCTGGGATAGTCTGAAGATAATAGACGGTTGCTTATATCGCACTTGGGAGAGCGCCGATGGAAAGACAGTGCAAAATTTGATCGTGGTGCCATCCTCTAAAATAAAGGAAGTGCTAAAGGAGTTTCATGATGGCCCTAGTGGAGGTCACCTAGGTGTAACAAAGACTTTAGAAAAACTGAAGCAGCGGTTATACTGGGTGGGGTGTCCTCAGAGTGTGACTGACTGGATTGCTAATTGTCCAAATTGTATCGCAGCCAAGGGTCCAGTCCGAAGAAGTCGTGGCCAGCTACAGCAGTACAATTCTGGTGCCCCATTTGAGCGGATAGCTATGGATGTGGCAGGTCCTTTCCCTGTAAGCGAGGCTGGTAATCGTTATGTGCTAGTGGTGATGGACTATTTTACCAAATGGCCGGAGTACACCTCCGTGCAGTACCTAACCAAGAAGCTAAAACAGTGATAGACGTCTTTGTGAACAACTAGATATGCCGCTATGGAGTTCCACTAGAGCTACACTCAGATCAAGGCAGAAATTTTGAATCCGCGGTGTTCAGGGAAATGTGCGAGTTGTATGGTATAAGAAAAACGCGAACTACCCCTCTACATCCATAGTCTGACGGTATGGTTGAAAGGTTTAACCGTACGCTGGAATAGTACCTAAGGAAGGTGGTCAGCACTCATCAGAGGGACTGGGATCAACACATACAAAAATTTCTGCTGGCATATCGAACAGCCGCTCACGACTACACGTCCAAGACCCCTGCCAAAGTCGTTTTTGGAACCGAGCTGCGATTACCCGCAGACTTGCAATTTGGTACTAAGCCGATAACAAATACTGAGGATCGTGGTCACATCTCCTCCCAAGAGCAATAAAACCTTAATGAACTGCAAGAATTCGTCCGTAGCAAAATTAGAATGGTCAGCGACAAGATGAAGGCCAGATACGATCGAGCAGCCAATTCCCAGGGCTTTAATGAAGGTCAGTTGGTACTCTTATACAACCCACAGCGGAGAAAAGTATTATCTCCCAAACTACAAACTCATTGGGACGGCCCGTACAAGGTTGTTAAAAGGATAAATGATGTGGTATATCGAATACAAAAAGATAAGAGTCCAAGGTCCAAAATGAAGGTCGTATACCTCGAAAAATTGGCCGCCTACGGAAGAACGGAGACTGTGCCTATTCGGGACGAACAGGCTTAAGAGGGGGGCAGTGTGACGAATTTTAAACTTATCCGTCCCATTGTGCAAAGTTCACTGCTTATAATTCTTCCCCTCGCTTTCTAGATGTTTCTGTTGGTGTTGTTGTTATTCTGTTTATGTCAATTCGCAGAGCAACATGTTTCTCTTATATACAGTAAAGAGCATAGCAACATGCTTCTCTTTTATCTACATTCTCTCTCTCTCTCTCTGTTACTGTTAACTTCAGATAATCTTTTTGTACAACGTATTTGTGAGTGTGTTCTTGATCATGTTAGTGTAATCAACTACAGCTGCTCTTTGTTTACGTCTGCAGAAATTGCTAGAAATTCTCTTCTCTACTATATAAGGCCGATGGGCGAGTATTGTGGGAACAGTTTTAATTAAGACGCGTATAAAGAGAATAGTGTGACTAATAGTATTTGTAAAGCAGTTTTGTGAAGTTTGTTTACAGTATTTGTGAAAGTGTGTTTTAAGTGATTAACTCTAAAGTTAATAAAAGTATTGCTTTGTAAAACTACATACTACAAGTGTTTTAATTTGATTACGGTTGTTTGCAAATCGAATTCCTTCCACGTTTTTAAAGGAAAAACGTAACAATATTTACATAGCTACATAATTATTCTTCGCTACTTGATAACAAGCGCAATTGTTTGCGACGAACTGGACTAAAATTGGTATCATCACTGAAGATTTCCATCAAATTACCCAATGGCGACTTTCGTCCGGTAATAGAGTTTTGAACTGTCGGACTACTTTCCGAAAGGTCTTGCGCCGTCGATTTTTTTATTAAAAAATCTTTTATAGAAAGTTGAACTTTTGGTTTTTTAAATTCTTTATACAACTCTTTATACCCAGCAATACAATTATTAATATCTCGTTCGAATTTCAGGGCACGTTCCATATTAGGATCATTTTTTAAGAAATATTAAACTAGCAGTTAGTTGGCATATTTCGGTCTCTTCGTCGTTATCGCTAACATGGTTCTCAGATTTTCCATCATCTAGAGGTTTATCTATCATTAATTCGTCGACATCTTCAATTTGTAGGTCCTCAAATCCTTCTCCTCCGATTTTGTGTGCCAAGGCTATAATTTCAGAAGTCTCCATCGATGCTTGCGGCACTGAGGTACCACTCTTGACGCATTCGAATTTAATGTTGATACCCTTAATTTTTCTTTGGCCATTGAAGCATATGCAATGCAATCCAAAATAGAATATATTTTCCATGCATCAACGATCGTAAGGTTGTCCTGCTTTACTGCATCTAAAATATGTTGGAATGCTCGTTGAATATAATAAAGCTAAAATGTAGCAATTATACCCTGATCTAATGGTTGAATCAAGGAAGTAGTATTAGGTGGAAAAAATATTACTTGAACATTTGGATGCTCTAAAACGGGATGACTTGGCGCATTATCTATAAACAAAAGCACTTTAAAATCAAGACATTTCTGTTCCATATATATTTTAACTTCAGGAACAAAGCATTCTTCAAACCATTCCGTGAATATACCTGCTGTCATCCAGGCCTTTTTATTCGCCCTCCAATGAACCGGCAACTCTTTAATGTTTTTTTCTCTCAATGCACGTGGCCTTAATGATCGGTTAATTAAAAGAGGCTTTAAAATTTTGTTACCAGAAGCGTTGCTACACAATAAAAATGTTACCCGACTTTAAAACCACTAGCAGTATTTTCGGATTTTGCTATAAAAGTTCTGGAAGGCATTTTTTTCCAGAACAAACCCGGTTCATCGGCATTGAAAATTTGGTCGGGGACATAGCCCCCATCTTAAATTACTTTGGCTATTTCTGCTGGAAAGATTTTAGCTGCCTTTTCATCTGCTGATGCGATTTCTCCTTTAATTTTTAAATTATGAAATGCGTTTCTTTTAAGAAATCCTGTCAGCCATTCATCACTAGCAGTAAACTCCTTTCTCCTACCTTGACGACTTGTTGATGGCTCCGATATCTGCAGTTGCTTATAAATTCGCAGTGACTTCTGCGAATGCAATAATATCGGGTTTTTCAAGAGGGACACTACAAATGTACAGTGACAGCAGACGACGCAAAATTTCTTCTTTGACATTTCTCTTCAGTAAGGTTTTTCGTGATGGAAAGATAGACGAGCCAACAACCAGTCGAAATTATTAAAATTTACCACCGAAATTCAGAGTCAGTGGCCTCAGCGTTAAGAGCTTTTAAATATTTTTAAATCTTTTAAATCTTTAAGACTTTTAAAACTTTATCTTTTTAATTTTTTGATTAGTTGCTTATGTGGAGATTTTATTCAAAAAAGTACGTTTTCATTTTTTCAAATTAATGGGAAATTGAGAATTGGTAATATCTACCCATTAAAAATCGGAAATTGCAATGAATTTATTCTCTGTCAAGGCCCTTCCCACCACAAAATAATACCTAAAAAATGTCGTGGAACTGTAAGATAAAATGATTTTTGATACAAATAAGAACGTTTTGGTAAAAAAAAGAACATACACGTTTTGAAAAAATAAAAAAGTTGTTTTGATGTGCAATGTTTAAAAATTGTTATTGTTAGGGACATCTAAATATAAAAGTAGTAAAAATAAATGCATTTTATTAAATTTAGTTAATATTTAACAAATTTTCTTATGAAGTTATTTTCTCTTAGAAGAAAAAATAAAATAATTTTTTTTTTGACAAAATAACTTCTTTTAGAGTAGTGTTTTGTTTAGTCTTTAATACATGTATTTAAATTTCTTAATGTTTTCATTATTTAAAGCCAATACTTTGCAACTAAAATTATGTAATAACATTTTTATAAATCGTTGGCCTAAAATGGATTATTTATTCGCGATTTATTTATTCACTTTTTTGTTTGGCTTATCTACATAAACAATTTTTTTCGAAGACAAAATGGTTTATCTATATAGCTTTTTTCTAAATAATCATAATCACGTTGTAAACTAAAAAAAATCTTTAAAAAGGTAAAATTGTTAAAATTTTTTTACTTTTCTGACGAGTGGTAATACGCTTAATTTAAATGTGTTTTCAAAATTCTTCTACCTTCACATTGGTCAACAGAAAATGTGAAAAATGTAGTGTGTCTAGTCATCTTCACTACGCAAAAACCTCCAAAAATACATTCTATAACTCTTAACAATAACTTTTATAAACTTTTTTAAGAAATGCACTTTTTCAAAAAATAAATTATTACTAATAAAATGTAATAAACGTCGTATAAAGTACAATTTAAATAAGTACATAAAAAGATCCTAAATCATGACGGATCTTAAATCAAAATGGTTTATCTACACATTAAAATTCTTTTTTGATCTACCATAAAATCGCTAAAACTGTTTTTTATTTAATAGTTTTTATTTCAGGAAATGAGAAAGAGTCTACCAATCATATTGTAAAATATCACTTTGTTTAAAACTCACTAATAGGAGAATTAAAGAGTTTTTGCTTCTCCTGAAAAATTAGTCTTTTGCAGATAAACCATTTTAGATACGACGAAATGCTTTTCATGGGGAATTTGTATTCACAATCAACTAGATTACGGTCGATTGTGTCGACCGCAGGATACACTAGTAAAAATTAATGATTGTCAGTATGTTCTTTATAGAATATTAAACTATGCATTTGATTATGTAATGATCTTTAGCAATGTTGTTCAGCCAACAAAGGTTTATAAATTGATGTGACCAGTTTCCGACAGGTGGCGCCAATAAAAATGACTCCAAATGAATTAAATCGTAAACTTGATCGTATAATAATTTTTGGTAAAGCTGTTGCGCATGAGCCGACGAATGTTTCAAAGTTTTTATGATAAATTTCCGATAGATAGCGCCACTCAAATTAAGATATGCTTTGTAAAAGCTCTAGGGGAGTAGATTTATATGCAGTTGTTCACAGCAAAAATTTGACAGCTGGTGGAATATAAAAAGTAAAAGTAAAGTGTGATATGAGTCATAGGACTTTGAAGCTCTGTATTGGCCATTCCAGACAGACCTAAATAGGGTTGCGGTATGCTGGGTGAAAGCTCTAGAGGAGTAGATTTTAAAACTGTACTCAGTTGTTTCTCAGAAAAAATTTAACAGGAATTTAGCAAAAAGTGATATGAAGTCATGAGGACTTTGTCACTCGTTGTAAGTGTGAATTTGTTTTAATGCTATTAATTTTAATGTTTTTGGTTTGTTTGTTTGTTTTTGAATATTTTAGTTTTAAAACCCTGATGACCCTAGGGTTAGCAAAATACAACATTGATGTAGACGTTCTCACTAATACGTAAAAACTCCATTATAAATTATTTTAAGTAAATTGAAAAACAATTGTTTTTTGCTTGAAATTGTTAAAGAAGGTCCGTTTTTAAAACGATTTTATAAACAATTAATTGGCGTTTATTACTAATTTATTTAATATAACTGAAACCAGTAGAAACACACTTGTTTCAATTGTTTAGAGAAAAAATGTCATTATAAACTCATTTTCTTTTTAATGAATATTTGAGTGATGCAAATTAACATGAGAAAAGAAGAAAACCCAATTTATGTGAACAAAAAATTAGGGATTGGCAGTTCGAAATATGAGAACAGCAGAAAAAGTTGAAGAATCCAATTTACTACTGCCTTGAGAGCAGTACAAATTAAAGATGAAGCTAACATATGATTAGGGTGTTTACTCGAGTTATGTTTGCTCGATTAATCGGAAAAATTAAATCGATTAATAGCTCGAGTGAAATAAAATGGCTAATTTCAAATAAAGACTTATTTGAGTAATTTTCCGCGAGTAATCGAGTTACTCGAGTAAAATTATTTCAATAATTTTGTAAGTATTTTTTTTTAAATAAAACGACTAAAATTTGTCTTAAAGTATTTCTAAACTGTTCTGTTTGTAAAAAAAACGCTGGTCAAATGGAGAGCTAAGATACTACTTGCTGTATGTTTTTTTTTTTATTACGAGTTAAGAAAAAGTTTTCTTGTTTAAAGTAAATTGTTGTTATTCCCCTGCCACGCAAATAATGACCAACTTTATCTTGAAAGTATTTGCTGCTACTAATGATATATTCCATTTTATGCAATAACTAGCTTTAGAACCCGCTACTTCGTTAGCGGTACAATTGGGATTGACAAAGTTACAATTCAAAAGTTACAAAATTTACCAAAATAATTTTTTTACTTGTTTATCGATTCTGATATAAATTAAATTAAATATTTATTTGTTCTTAAGATATATATAGGACAAAATATGTACCTACCCTTTACTGGTGCCGTTTTCAAAAAAGTACTAAAAACGCCTCCCTTATTTTTGCTGATCCAATTTTGATGGCTAACCAAATTTAAATCTTGTTCTTGTCGCTTTTGACTTTGAATATTTTACAAAAATTTCCTTTTTTACCCTGAATTGAAAAAAGTACCAAACACCAGTCTCATATTTCTTCAATGCCAATCGAACAGTCCATAAATTATTATTGATGCTAACCAAATTTAAATCTTGTTCTTGTTGCTTTTGATTTTGAATATTTTACAAAAATTTCTTTTTTTACCCTGAATTGAAAAAAAGTACCAAACACTAGTCTCATATTTCTTCAATGCCAATCGAACATTCCATAAATTATTATTGATGTAAACATAGTTTAAAAAGAAAAAAACCATCGAAAGAAATTAATTTTTAGTTGAACCAAGAATTTATGTTAAGAGGTTGTGGGTTCGAATCCGGGCTCAAGTTCATATCATTAATTTTTATATTTTTTTTTTATTTTTAATAATTTTTATGATTTTTAAATTAGATTAATAATTTTTAGGAATACTGAAAAAACTATGTGACACTTAGCAGTGTGGAATGCTGCATTTTCTGTCCTGCTACGGACTTCATCAGCACACTGTGTCACCAACTGTTAGATGCCAGTAGTTAAGATAATCTATTTAACTGAATTCTTAAGCAAAATGGAAAACGAGAATTATATTAACACTCATTTCCATTTCACCTATGACCATATGATCGATTCAGTTAGACGAACTTATCCACCATAGTTTTTTCCTTTATGTTTTGTATTCCTATCCTTTATTAATCTACATTTACTTTGTACTTTAACCAACTGTCAGCTGGTAATGAAGACAAAGATTTTTGTTTTTGACAAGTTTTTGTTTATTCTTTTACATTAATGCAAATTTGAATTTAGTATCAACTTGAAAGAGTTAGTGAAAACATGTAAATCGCGGTGCCCATGCAATTTAATTGAAAGAAATTAATTTTTAGTTGAACCAAGAGGTTGTGGGTTTGAGTCCCGGCTCAGGTTCATATCATAAATTTTTATATATGAACCTGAGCCAGGATTTGAACCCACAACCTCTTTAAAAAACTATCTTTAAATTTTTGACCCGTTTTTGTCCTTTTTTACCCCATTAGTCGAAAAAGTACCAAAAACGTATTTGATACCATTTTGATGTTTATCGATTGTGATATAATTTTTGTTTCTATAATATTTGATTTAAACGTTATATAGTGGTCAAAAAAGTACCAAAATTTATATTTACCTCATTTACGAAAAGTACTAAAAACGTGACGTCATTTTTCTAGCAGATCTAAATCCAATTTAAATTTTGTTTCTAACGATATTAGTTTCAGAGATATAACTTTACTAATTATTTCATTTTCTACCCTATTTTAACCCCAGAACTGTTAAATTTGCAAAAAGTACTGCATACTTGTCCCATCATTTTAGCGCTGATCTTAGACCACTTTAGTGTTTGTTTCTATCACTTTAGGTTTAGAAGATATAATGTCATCGATTTTTCCCATTTTTACCCCTTTAATTGAAAAAAGTACCAAACACTTATTTTAATTTGCATCAATCTGAATCGACATATCTCTAATTTATACCTCTGACTTCGTTAGCTTAAATGAAACTCTCCCGTTTTCACCCTTTTGAACCCCATTTATCGTAAAAGTACCAAGGACGTGTTTACAATTTTTTAATACTTATTGATTGTGGCATAAAGTGAGCCTTTATGTTTTTAAGTTCAAAAGATACGTATGGGTTAAAAAAAAGTATCAAAATAGTTTATCCTTTTAACCCTTATTAGTGTCATTTCCAAAAAAGTACAGAACACATGTCCCCTTATTTTTCTAGTCGATTACATGATTTATCTGTTCTAGCCTGTTTTACCCATAAGCGGCCAAATTTAAAAAAATTATCGAACCCGTGTCCTTTAATTTTTAGTTCTGATCATAGACCAATTAAATTTTTGTTTCTATCACTTTTGATTTAGAAGATATTACGATACCGATTTTTTCTCGCTTTTTACTCCAAAAATGAAAAAAGAAATTAAACGCGTGTCTTATACTTCTTCAATGTAAATAGACCCGTCTGTAAATTATACTTCTGGCTTGACTTGAGAAAAGACTTTAATATTTACCCGTTTTTACAAAAGAGCCTCATGTATAGTAAAAGTGCCAAGCACGTTCTTAATTTTTTTAGTCCTTATCAATTGTGATGTATATTGAGTATTTATGTTTATTAGTTCAAAAAATGCGTATAGGGTTTAAAAAGTACCAAAATAGGTTTTACTCTTTTTCTCCCTTATAAGTTTCATTTCCAAAAAAGTACCAAACTCGTGTCCCCTTTTTTTGCAAGACGATCCAAATCCAATTTCAACTTTGTTTCTAACGATGTTCATTTCGGAGATATGATGTTACTAATTTATCCATTTTCTGTTTCTGTTTAACCACTAAGCAGCACATGTCTTATACTTTTTCAATATGAATCGACCCGTCTGTAAATTTTAGTTCTGGCTTTATTGGTCAAAATGAAATTCATAGTTAAAAAACCTACCCCTGAATATTTTCCCGTTTTTATCTTTTTTACCTCATTTATCGTAAAAGTACCAAATACGTGTCTAATAATTCTTTGTTACTTATCAATTGCGACGTTTACCGCGTCTCTATGTTTAATATTTTAAAAGATATGTATGGTTTGAAAAAAAGTACCAAAATATAGTTTTTACCCTTTTTTACCCTTATTAGTACCATATTCAAAAAAGGACCAAACACATTTCTCCTTTTTTTCAGCCGATCCGAAGCAAATTTCAACTTTGTTCCACCGCTTTGAATTTCGGAGATATGACGTTACTAATATTTCCGATTTTTGCCCTTTTTTAACCCCAAAACGGCCGATTTAAAAAAAAAGTACCGAATACATGTCCCTTTATTTAAAGTGCCGATCTAAGACCAATTTAGTTTTTGTTTCTATCACTTTTAGCTTAGAAGATATATATTTACCGATTTTTACCCCCAAAATTAAAAAAGGACCAAACATGTATTTTATTTTTTTCAATGTCAATTGACCACCCAATAAAATATGCTTCTGGCTTCATTAGTCTAAAAGATATTCTTAGTTAAAAAGCAAAAAACCTACTCTTGAATATGTTCCCTTTTTACCCTTTCGTCCACCATGAATCGCAAAAGTACCAAATACGTGTTTAATAGTTTTTTAATGCCTATCAGTTGCGATATAAATTGTGTTTCTATGTTTATTAGTTTAAAAAGGTATATATGGGTTCAAAAAAGTACCGAACACGTGTCCCTTAATTTTATGTGCTGATCTCAGACTAATTTAGTTTTTGTTTCTATCATTTTGGTTTAAAAGATATATTTTTACCAATTTTTACCCCCAAAATTAATAAACGGACCAAAAATGTATTTTATTTTTTATTATTATTTTTATTATACTTCTGGCTTCATTAGCCTAAAAGATATCCATAGCTTAAAAGCAAAAAACCAACCATTGAAAGTACCAAACACGCACTTAATACTTCTTTAATACCTATCATGAATCAAAAACAAAACTGATAGTTTCTACAGGCAGACAGACCACTAGAATTGGATCGCATGTGTCCGTTGAGAACTATAGCTTCGAGGTTGTAAAAGAATTTGTATACCTTGGTACCGCTGTGAACATCAACAACGATATAAGCTTTGAAATCAAACGTAGAATCATACTTGCCAATCGATGCTATTTTGGACTAAGCAAACAGCTAAGAAATAAAGTCCTCTCTGTAAGAACTAAAATCACGCTCTATAAAACGCTCATACTACCCGTGTTATTGTATGGTGCTGAATCATGGGCACTTGCACAGACAGATGAAGCTATCCTTGGAGTATTTGAGAGGAAAATTCTACGAAGAATCTTTGGACCAGTCTGCGTCAACAATGAGTATCGACATCGAATTAACCATGAGCTGTATGAGTTATACGCTGACATCGACATAGTAAAACGCATTAAGCAACAGCGTCTGCGTTGGCTAGGACATGTTGTGCGAATGGATGAAAATACTCCGGCAAGAAAAGTCTTCGATAATGATCCAGAGGGAACGCGTAGAAGAGGGCGTCCAAAACTTCGATGGAAAGACCAAGTAGAAGAAAATCTTTTGAAACTTGGTATACGAAATTGGAGAATATGCGCACAAGATAGAGGTGCTTGGAATTCTAAAATATGCTCGGCCTTTGACCTAAACAGGTTGTAATTACAGGCCATTTAAATATAAAATACAAAATATACCTATCGTTTGCGATATTAATTATGTTTCTATGTTTATTAGCTCAAAAGATGTATATGTGTTAAAAAAAAGTACCAAAATATAGTTTGTACCCTTTTTATCCTTATTAGTGCCATTTTCAAAAAAGTACCAAACACATGTCCACTTATTTCTTTAGCCGATTCAAATCCAATTTCAACTTTGTTTGCATCGATGTTGGTTTTGGAGATATGATGTTACTAATTTCTTCCTTTTCTACACTGTTTTGCATTCTAAGAGGTCGAATTTCAAAAAAGTACCGAACACATGTCCCTTAATTTTTAGTGCCGATCTCAGACCAATTTAGTTTTTGTTTCTATCACTTTTGGTTTAGAAGATATACTTTTCCGATGTTTACCCCCAAAATTAAAACAAAGTACCAAACACGTAGTTTATCTTTTTCAATATCAATCGACCAGACAATAAATTTTACTTCTGGCTTCATCAGCCTAAAAGATATCCATAGCTAGAAAGCAAAAAACCTACCCTTGAATATTTTCCCTTTTTACCCTTTTGTACCCCATTAATCGCAAAAGTACCAAATATGTATTTAATTGTTTTTTAATATCTATCGGTTGCGATATAAATTATGTTTCTATGTTTATTAGTTTAAAAGATACATATGGGTTAAAAAAAGTACCTATAGATAGTTTTTACCCTTTTTATCCTTATTAGTGCCATTTTCAAAAAAGTACCAAACACCTTATTTTTCTAGCCGATTCAAATCCAATTTCAACTTTGTTTCTATTTATGTTGGTTTCGGAGATATGATGTTACTAATTTCTCCCTTTTCTACCCTGTTTTGCCCGCTAGGCGGCCGATATTCAAAAAAATACCGAACACGTGTCCCTTAAATTTTAGTGCGAATCTCAAACCAATTTAATCTTCGCTTTAATCTTCGTTACCATTTTTTACCTTTTTAATTGAAAAAAGTACCAAACACGTATTTAATATTTTTTTTCTTGGCAATCGACCTCCCTATAAATTTTATTTCTAGCTTTATTGGTTTAAGTGAAATACAAAGAAAAAGAAAAATGGACCTACTCTAAATTTTTCCCCCGCTTTTACCCCTTTCCCTCGGGGGAACCTAATCCCTAGAGGGCGCGTCCTCAGGTGGCAGATAGGGGAATGCCTCCCATTCATGGGTGAGGAACCAGACACATAAATAGGTGGCGAGGAACCCCTTTCCATGCGTGGGTGGTAGGAGAGAAAATAAAAATCTCCCGCGGACCAAACTTTAAACAAACAAAAGTACTTCGGACAGGACTTCCTTAAGGGACAGCTTCAGGGCCAGACGGGACTCACCAGGGAAGGACGAAACTGACGAACTGACCATGTTTAGTGACATTAACGCGGACATACTCCATCAGGAGAGATTAATACTGACGGACTTAGAAGAGATGGGGGGGTTATTGGACGATCTGGACTCCTCTCATACCACCTGAGCCACACAGACCCTAAAGGACGTCTCGCTTGAGTCGGATTCGGAGTTTGAGGTAACTGTTATCTCAAATTCCTGCCGTTCTCAGTCGAAATCTCCTTCGGGTTCTAGGGATCTGCTGGTTAGAGAGACCAAGAAGGTTCAGCCTGGCTTTGCTGAGTCCACGGCTATCACACGTCGCACAACAGAGGTCTCTCTGGATCCTGATACGGTTGTCGATGTCAAGGCTACACCGACCTCGGATCAGGGTTCAGATGGACCTCTTTTGGAACCTGTGGCAGCAGCGGGGAAAGAGAGCCAGACTGAACTGGATCCGAAAGCCCAGTCAGATCGACCTGACCGCACCGACACCACTGACGCTACTCAGGTCTCTGAGGTTATTGTGCTTGATTCCGACACGGAGAGCGATATCAACTTCGGGTCGGGATACGGTTAAATCACCTCTCAGATCTCTGACTTCAGTGGTGAAGGAGAGCCAGGCCGATCTAATCGCGGGTACCCCTCCACTCCCCCTTGAAACGGTTAGTTCGACAGGACGCTGTGGTGGCTGCACCGCCACAGATCAAACAAAAACTCGGCCGAACTAAATTCGCCAAGGCGAAGAGCGGCACTAGGAGTTCCTTGACCTATCATAAAAGGATGGCCGATAAGGACCCTATGCTGCTCGACACGAACGAGAGGAGGAAGCTCAAGAGGCACAGGCAGGGCGTAGCTTAGTTCGAGAGGACTCGGCTCTACCATGGACATCTGGGGCATCTCCTTTAGCTTTATCAAGCGAGGTGAAGCTGATAAGTCCTCAACGTCCAGTAAAGGATCTGTAGAGAAATTAGTGGAAGCTGGTTGCTCTGCGACACCTAACAAGGAGTCGCTGGGGAAGCCAGTCGAAGCTGGTAGCTCTGCAGTGCCTAACAGGAACCCTGTGGTGAAATCAGCTTCTCCTAGCAAGTGGGCGAAAGTGGAGCCTGCTACCGGCGCACCCAAGTCTGGGTCTGCGATGGTTGGAAAGGCTGTTAAGGGTTGCGGATATTCCCGAAAGGAGAGCGTAAAGAGGGCTAGATTCGGAGACGAGCAACCCACGACTTCTAATAAAGATCAAGAAGTCAGTCAGCCGGGATACAGTTCAGGCAGCTATCTTAGATCACAATGATCTTCATTGTAGGATTAAAGATGATCTTTGGGAGCTGATTGAAACCCGACTGATTGATAGTATTGGTCTTTTTAAGAGGCCGAAGGACGCCATATCATTCAAGAGTGCGGAATGGCAGAGAGTGGTGAAGATCGTTAACTGCGATAATGCGAGGTCTTTTGACTTTCTAAAAACCGTGGTTAATGGCTGCGCCGATCTCTGTCCGTCCGCCAAACTTGACGTGATTTTGGCTTCGGAGCTTCCAGTTCGGCAGGTCGTGACAGCGTGGTTCCGCGTCCGGTAAGGAAGGTGAAAACCATACTGGCAGTTCTCCAGAACCAAAATAATTTCCTCTCATCTGGTTGGAGGTTTTTATCTTCTTCCAGCTGTGAGGGAAACAGCGGCAGGGATATCAAGTTCACCGTGGACAAGATATCCCTTGACAAATTAAAGTCGACAAGAGGCGTTGTCAACTTCGGTATTGGAACTTTCAAGTTTAGGTTTTCTAAACATGGGGGATCCAAAGAAGCTGCTAGTGGTGCAGTTAAACCTACACCACTGTGAAGCAGCTTCGGCCGAAATGACAAGGCTATTTGTCGACTCTGGTGTAGATGTGGCCTTGATCCAGGAACCCTGGATTCGAGAGAACAGAGTTCAAGGACTCAAGGTCGCAGGCTACACCTTATTTGTCTCAAACACGGGCGACAAGGTGAGAACCTGTATATTAGCTAGGAATACATTAAACTTACGTTTACTTAATTCTTACAGTGGTGGGGATCTAACCGTTGTCGCGAGTGAAGCCGCATGCAAGAATGTCCTCACTGTGGCTTCAGCCTACTTCCCGTATGAGGCAGAGGACCCTCCGAGTAGCGAGGTGAGGTGGTTGGTAGAGTTAATGAAAAACAACACCTTCATCATGGGATGTGACGCCAATGCCCATCACTACCAATGGGGTAGTAGCAATATCAACGAGCGCGGTGAGTCAGTCTTTGATTTCATTACTAATAACTATCTTAGGATCTGCAATAGGGGCAACGCACCCACTTTCAGGACAAAAGATAGGGAGGAAGTATTAGACATCACACTGACAAACGAGAAGGACAATCTTATCGAAAACTGGAAGATATCAAGCGAATGTTCCTTCTCTGACCATTGCTTGATCTCCTTTTCTGTCAATTCTAAGAGAGTCAAACGGAGTCTCTATAGGAATCCCCGAAAAACAAATTGGGAGTCCTTTAGGAGTACATCGGACACCATGGTGGGTAATATTCTACTTGGAATCACGGAAAGTTATATAACTAGCTATGAACATAGCTGCCCATTAACCTTCCCGGGCAAGCGCAAACAACCTAACTGGTGGACGAAGGAACTAAAGAACCTTAGGACAGGTGTTAGAAGACTGTTTAATAAGGCCAAACTTACTCGCAGTGATGAGGATTGGTCTTATTATAGAGTGAGTTTCAACAAGTATAAGAGCGATCTCAAAAAAGCTAAAAGGTCAACATGGTTAACCTACTGTGAGAACATCGATTTTGTAAATGAGCTGTCGAGATTTAGGAAATAACTATCCAAGGACCCAATGGTCCCCGGATTTATCCTAAAATCTGATGGTTCTTGGACTGAATCTAGCCCTGAGACACTCGGACTCCTTTTCGACACTCACTTCCCCGGTAACCGGAATCCAGATCCGATTATTGATGAGCCTTCTATGGAGCGATTGGACTCATAATAATCTGATAGACGAGATAGTCACTTAAGACAGAATTAAGTGGGCTGTAAGTACGTTCTTACCGTACAAATCAGCAGGCCCGGATGACATTATTCCCGCTATGCTACAGAATTCTTCTGACTATTGTCTATCGATTCTTGATAGTTTTTTCGCTAGCTGTCTCCATGGGGGCTTCACTCCTAGTGGGTGGAGGGAGGTAAGAGTGATTTTCATTCCTAAAGCAGGGAAGGCTAGTCACTCTAAACCTAAAGATTTTAGACCAATCAGCCTTGAAGACACTCGAGCTACTGATCTATCTATTTCTTAGGAACTCTTTAGGTACGCGCATTATTAGCAACGCTCAACATGCTTATCTCAAGGGTAAATCTGTTGAGAGTGCGTTGCACGATGTTGTCAGTTTTATTGAAAAGGGCCTAAAATTCAAAGAATATACTTTGGCCGCTTTCCTCGATATCGAGTGTGCCTTCAATAATATTACTATTGAAGCAATCAGGGGTTCACTGGAGGACTTAAATATACGGGGCTTCCTAGTAGATTGGATTGTGAACATGCTTAACAGTAGGATCATCAACTCAAATCTAGGTGACTGTAGTTTACGTAAAATGTAACTAGGGGTAATGCACAAGGAGGGGTTTTATCACCATTGCTGTGGTTACTGGCCGTCAATATCATTCTAAGAAGACTTGACCAGCTAGGGATGACTTAGTATTGCTCGCATCTGGCAAGTTCCCAGATACAATAAGTGATATTATGCAATCGGCTTTGGGAGAACTTTCCTCCTGGGCCAGTAATAAAGGACTGGAGATTAACCCCGACAAGACGGAGTTGGTCCTCTTCACCAGAAGGTGTAAGGTTGAAAGCTTCAAACTTCCCGTACTGAATGGTGTAGAGTTAAGACTGTCGCAGGAAGCCAAATTTCTAGGGATTATCTTGGACAGTAAGCTATCTTGGAAGAGAAACACACAGGAAAGGATGAAAAAAGGGCTATACGCATACTACTTCTGCAGGAATTCCGTGGGTAAAAAATGGGGCTTAAGACCGATAGTTGTGTATTAGATTTACACAACAATTGTAAGGTCTGTTTTAACATATGTTTGTGCGGTATGGTGGGAAGCAGTTAGCAAAGGTTCTTTTCTGGCTTCTCTCAACAAGGTACAACGTTGTGGTAGTATTGGTATAACCGGTGCCCTTAAAAGCACACCTCAAGTAGCCCTACTACCCCTTGATATCTTCATAAAGGGATGGCTATGAGAAGTCTAGTAAGGCTGTAAGAATCGGGGATGCCTAAATACAGGCATGTGGGACACTCCAGTATCCTGAGCTTAACAGGCTCCTTGGGCTTGGAGTCAGGTCTACCAGGATCTGACTATTTAGTCAAGGAGCTAATGTTTAGTTCAGCACCAGAGATCGTAATCCCTGATAGATCCGACTGGAAGGGGCAAACAGTACTTTTTCAAGGCTTTTCGATCTTCACGGATAGCTCTAAAATGGATTGCTGGACTGGATCTGGGGGTTTTCCTGTGGGACCAAAATATTAGGAAATCCTTTAGACTCGCGAATGAGTGCAGTGTCTTCCAGGCAGAGATTTTTGCCATCTGGAAGGCTACAGAGCTCATTTAGGGTCTTATAGCTGTAAACAGTGAGGTGACAATATTTGTCGATAGCCAGGCCGCACTCAAGGCGTTGCGGGGTTATAGTGTTACCTCCAGACTAGTCAGAAAATGTAGGGAAGCTCTTCTTGAGCTATCTCTTTGCTATAGGATTAGATTGTGCTGGGTTCCGGGCCATTGTGACATCGTTAGCAACGAAGTTGCGGACGAAGTTGCCAGACAAGGCTCTAGTCTATACTTAAGCCAAAGAGTGTCGGACTTGGCTTCACCTATCTGTCACTTTTATCTGGGCATTAAGTCCTGGACTAGCCAGGAAACCACAAGGCTGTACCCCACATGGTTACGTTACATCTAGAGTTTTATGGCCTAAACCGGACAGTAATGGAACTAAGCTTATATTAGGTCTAAATAGGTCAAGCTTAAGAAGAAGGGTTCCTTACGGGACATTGGGGCTTAAACTCGAGGTTACATAGGAGGGGTAGCAGCATTTCAGACCTCTGCATACTATGTCTAGATGAGGATTCGTCCGAGTTGGTAGAACACATTCTCTGTCACTGTCCAAGGCTGCAAAACCTAAGACTCAAATTTTTTGGCAGCAGATTCCTTGCTGACTTACAGGATCTACAACAGTGTAGGTTGAATGATATTGTAGGGTTTATCACGGGTCTCAACTGGCCTAGATAGGGTAGTCTTCTCTACAACTTTCTTCTATCTTTTCTTTTTCTATATCTTCATTATTTTTCTTCCTCCTTCTCTAGTAAAGGATCACAATGGACCCCTGGGGTCTCCGAGTGAAGGTGTCGTTTGACACCTCCTTTATTACCTAACCTATCCTACCCCTTTTTGAACCCTGAATCAAAAAAAAACTAAACACGTGTCTAATATTTTTTTCTTGTTTAGCGTTTTCTTTTTGAATTTTGTTACTATGTTGATTGGTTCAAAAGATACACATGGGTTAAAAAAAGTACCAACATTTTATTTTTACCCTTTTTACCCCTATTTGCCCTATTTGCTAAAAAGTACAAAACACTTATTTTTGTAGCTGATACCAACGCAATTTCAATTTTGGGCCTGTGACATTTACTTCCGGAGATTCAGCATTACTAATTTTTACTTTTTTTAATCCCTTCTTAGTAGATCTATACTTCGAAAAAGGTACCTGCTGTCAAAATTTCAGCTCTCTAGCTTTAGACGTTTGGGCTGGGCGATGATGAGTCAGTCAGTCAGTCACGTTAGAGTTTTATGTATATAGATCAAGCGTTGAAATAAAGATATCTTAAATCCATTATCTACCGTTCTATGGTCCATTTTAGACAATAATTGATGGTTCTACTACAGTTAATTTAAAGCAATAATCGAGGGTTTTCATATAGTTAATTTTCTATTTATGAAATAATCGTGGATTTTAACATTGTTATTTTTAGGAAATAATCGAGACTTGTAAATTACAACTTGTAATATAGTCCATTGTGTGTATATAGTCCATTGTATGTACATAGTCCATAGTATATAAATATAAAGACAATGTAATTTCAGATATAAATAGCCTAATCTACCATAGACCTGTTATGGTATCCAATGTATTCGTAATTTATACTATTGTTTATCTAAAGGTGCTAATGTAATCGTAGCTCTTGTTATAGATTAGTTGAAAGTACCATTGCAATCGTAAAACCTACTATAGTCCAGTTGAAGTCTCCAATGAATTCGTAGATACTACTATAGTTTGGTCCTACTATAGTAACAGTACGTCCTACTATAATTCAGTTAAAGGACGCAATGTAATCGTAGATCCTACTTTAGTCCAGTTGAAGATCCCACTGTAAACACAGGTAAAAGGTAGTCGTAGAACCTACTAATCTATTAGATTAAACTCAGGCTTTATGAAATCGAAAGATTGCTTTTTATACACTACTCGGCATAATTATTTTGACATACCAGTTGTTTTTCTTCTTTTTTTATTTCCAGTCCTATGCAATTAAAAAAACAAGTAAGAGTGGTATATTCGGCTTTGCCGAATCTCGGATACCCTTCACCAATGGTGTTCCAAAAGTAAAATACAAAATTGTAAGAATATATTGATAATTATATAGTTTCTGATTACTGACTAAGTTGAGCTTAATATGTATATTAATTTTCTTTTGTTCATACTAAATGTAATTCCTAGCAATATTTAGCTATGTCGGAAAACGAAAAGCTTTTCGGTGGCGTCATCATCTAGAATACTTATGGACCCAAAGGTTAGGTTGGGCAGGTAGAGAATGCTTATTTAAGCCAGCCAGTAGCTTCGATATATGTGTCTATTTTACGAATACTTAATAAAAGATGCTTCAGAATGTAGATGCCCCTAGATTTGCAAAAGCACATCGATTTGATGAAGATTAAGTATTCTGGCATGCAACCCAAAAACACAGTGCCCAGTGAGGGTTGTGTACTTTAATTCGTACGAATTATTCAACTAGTAAAAGTTCTTGATTAGTTATGTAAAAGTTTGAAGTTAGCGGACTGATTTAGGTCAAAGCTTTAACAATGATTGTCAATGTAAACAAGCCTTAGAATTATAGGGTATAAACTCTTAGTTTTAGATACATACGTGAAATATATAGCTTTTAAATGGAATAAAGATGAATACTTCATCAATAATAATGTATTGTTCTTTCGGTCTGTCCGATGGATGTGTGGAAAGTTTTGCTCTAGTTCTTTGTGCAATTATATAATGTGATTTAATTTATCAGCATTAAAGTGATTCCCGGTCGGGGTTATATGGGGGATTTCACTAAATGTGAACAGAGCTCGACCATTTTCAATACCGAACTTTTCAAGAGATCAGAAATACTTTTGTCAAACGTGTCCCTCTAGAAAGTTTATTTTAGGCGCTATCGCCGCGGCGCGCCGTGAATAACGATATTGTACAATGTCTTTATACTAAATGTCATCATCGTATCTATTATAATTTGTAATTTATTAGCTACTAAGGGATTGCCTCAGGCGAAGTTATACGGAAGCAATTGTCAAACGTAAACGGATTTCTCCCAATTGCAATTAAAAAATTTTAATTTTCGTTGATATGTGAGATACATATATACATACATACATATGTAGGTTTTGAACGGATATCATGTACTCAGTCGCATTTTTGTACTTCCTAGGAAGATTACCTATAATTTGATATATAATACATTCTTAAATGTTATCATAATGTTCAAAAGTCAGACACAAAATTAAGATAAATGCAGTGTGTCTGTCTGCTAAAATCAGATTTGTGGAGCTCTTTGAAGGTATAAACATATGCATTTTACACAAAATTTTAGGATATCGTCTCACCCTAAATTTCATCATTGTCGATCAAAACACCTGAAATATCGCTTAAACACTAAATTATATTTACCACAAATTACCGAATGCATCAGAGTTTAGGTAATCCCCTGCGAAGTACGCTATTAAATTTCATCAAAATAAACATCTGAGATATCGACAAAACAGGAGCTCCAAAAACTTGACTACAACAGAACAAAGGACAGACAGGCAGACGGACGGACAGACAGGACGGACGGACAGACAGGTAAATCGATTCTCCTGCCGATTCTGAGTCGATCGGTACAATTTGAATGGTATTCATAATCAGATTTGTAGAGTTTATACATTTAGGAAATCCTCCCACAAAGAACGCTGTGAAATTTCATCACAATCGGTCCATAAACACCTGAGATATCGCTTAAACAATACTTACAAAATGTCAACAAAATTTCTTAGACACGTACTTTGGGGAATTTGCTGCACATCACAAGTAGTGTTTTGGCGATATCTCAGTTGTTTATGGACCGCTTTTGATAAAATTGAATAACGTGCTTGGCGGGAGAATTTCCTGATATAAAATTTATGTATGTCCGTGCTAAAGAAGGATGGTTTTTCCTATTTCTGCATTTCATTTTTTCAACAAACATTCTCTTATGTGTACTTTGGGCAATTTGCAATACATCAAATTTAGTGTTTTGGCGATATCTCAGTGGTTTATGGACCGATTTTGATAAAATTTTACAGAGTGCTTTGGGCAACCATACAATCTGATGTATAATATATTATGTACATGTACATGGAGTATCTTTTTTCTCTTGTTATTTAAATGTGTTTTTCAATCAAAAATTTTAAAATTTTCGTCTAATTTTTGGTATTTTTTCGATATTTTCGGTGTTTATAAACCGATTTTAATGAAATTTAATAGCGTTCATTGCGGGAGAATTTCCTAAAATCTGATATATAATTTATGTAAGTCCATCCTCCAGGGGCTTCAGAAACTTGATTTCAACAGACAGACAGACGGACATCGCTTAATCGATTCTCTTCCCGATTCTGAGTAGATCGGTATAATTTTTATGGGGTCTACGATCACTAATAAAAAAATTACAAACGGAATCACAAACTTATAATACCCTTTCACCTATTGGTGAAGGGTATAATAAATTAAAAATATTGTCATGAATTTTTAAGTTATCCGCCCCATTGTGCAAAGTTTACTACTTTTAATTCTTCCCCTAGTTTTCTAGAATATTTCTGTTGACGTTGTTGTTGTTTTGTTTGTGCCTATAAGCAGAGCAACATGTTTAGCTTATTTACAGTAAAAAATAAAACAACATGTTTCTCTTTTATCTACATTCTCATTCTCTGTTACTGTTAACTTCAGATAATCTGTTTGTACAACGTGTGTGTTCTTGATCATGTGAGAATGTAGTGGAACACACATGAACTTTCGTAAGCCACATTGTTAGTGTAATCAACTACAGCTGCTCTTTGTTTACGTCTGCATAAATTGCTAGAAACTCTCTTCTCTATTATATAAGGCCGATGGGCGAGTATTGTGGGGACAGTTTTAATCAGGGACTGCAACGGTTATGACTTTTATAATAAAACTCAGAAAATAACGTTTACTTTTTGATTTATATTTTTTTGATCAGAAATAAAAGTTATTTTGTGCCTTTTATTATTTCAGGCAAAAATAACAGTTATTTTTGCTTTATATTTTATCGCTCAAATTATACCGGGTATTTTTGATATATATTTTTTTGCTCAATTCATACCGGGCATTTTTGATTTATATTATATCGCTCAAAGTATACCGGGTATTTTTGATTTATATTTTATTGCTCAATTCAAACCGGGCATTTTTGATTTATATTATATCGCTCAATTATAACGGGTATTTCTGATTTATATTATATCGCTCAAATTATACCGGGTATTTTTGATTGATACTATATCGCTCAAATTATACCGGATATTTTTAATTTATATTATATCGCTCAAATTATACCGGGTATTTTTTATTTATATTTTATCGCTCAATTCATACCGGGTAAGTTTGATTTTTATTATATCGCTCAATATGTGATGGCTATTTTGATATAAATTATATCAAGCAATGACTGCCTTTTATTTTGTGATTAAATTTTTTTTAAGCAATTTCTGAGCGATATCTTTTAAAATTGATTTTTCAGAGCAGAGATTTGATTTTTCTATATAAAAATCGGAAATTAAAAAAAAAGAAAACTTAAAAATTTCCCATCAAAAAGGGAAATTTGGAAAATTTCCCATAAAAATGGAAATTTCAAAAATTTCGCGAAAAATGGTAAATTTTGAAAATTTCCCATAACAATGGCAAATTTTGAAAATTTCCCACAAAAATGGAAATTTTAATAATTTCCCATAAAAATGGGAATTAAAAAATATCAATAGCTTAACTTATAACTTGTCATTTATTGCCGCAGATATATACGCATATATATGTTGATTTTTCTTATTTCTTAATTTTCATTAATCATTATTCATAAAAATCTTATAACACTATGCGTTTCTGTACTTTAATTATAAGACTCAATCTTGTTGTACAGGAAATGAAAATAATAATAAATAAATAAATAAAATGGGAAATTTTGAAAATTTCACGAAAAAATTGTAAGTTTTCAAAATTTCCGATTAAAATTGAAATTTTAAAAATTTCTTGTGCAATTATAATAATTGTAAATTTTGAAAATCTTGTTGTACAGGAAATGAAAATAATAATAAATAAATAAATAAAATGGGAAATTTTGAAAATTTCACGAAAAAATTGTAAGTTTTCAAAATATCCGATTAAAATTGAAATTTTAAAAATTTCTTGTGCAATTATAATAATTGTAAATTTTGAAAATTTTCCATAAAAATGATAAATTTTGAAAATTTCCCATTAAAATGGCATATTTTGAAAATTTCCCACAAAAATGGGAAATTTTGAAAATTTCCCATGAAAATGGTAAATTTTGAAAATTTCCCATTAATATGATAAATTTTGAAAATTTCCATAAAAATGGGAAATTTAAAAAATTTACCATTTTTTTGGGAAATTTTCAATATTTCCCATTTTTGTGGGAAATACTCAAAATTTCCCATTTTTATAGAAAATTTTCAAAATATACCATTTCTTCGGGAAATTTTCAAAATTTACCATTTTTCGGGAAATTGTTATAATTTCCCATTTTTATGGGAAATTTACAAAATTTACCATTTTAATGGGAAATTTTCAAAATTTACCATTTTTATGGGAAATTTTCAAAATTTACCATTTTTCGGGAAATTGTTATAAATCCCATTTTTATGGGAAATTTACAAAATTTACCATTTTTATGGAAAATTTTAAAAATTTCCATTTTTATGTGAAATTTTCCAAATTTCCCTTTTTGATGGGAAATTTTTAAGATTTCTTTTTTTTTATTTCCGATTTCCGAAAAATGGGAAATTTTAAAAATTTCCCATGTAAATGAAAATTTTTGAAAATTTCCCATAAAAATGGGAAATTTTGAAAATTTCCCACAAAAATGGGAAATTTAGAAAATTCCCCACAAAAATGGGAAATTTAGAAAATTCCCCACAAAAATGGTAAATTTTGAAAATTTCCCATAAAAATTGTAAATTTTGAAAATTTTCCATAAAAATGGGAAATTTTCAATTATATGGGATATTTTGAAAATTTCCCATAAAAATGGGAAATTTTGAAAATTTCCCTTAAAAATGAAAGTTTTTAAAAATTACCCATAAAAATGGGAAATTTGGAAAATCTTCCACAAAAATGGGAAATTTTGAAAATTTTTCACAAAAATGGGAAATTTTGAAAATTCCCCACAAAAATGGGAAATTTTGAAAACTTCCCATAAAAATGGTAAATTTTGAAAATATCCCATAAAAATAGGAAAATTTCAATTATATGGGATATTTTGAAAATTTCCCATAAAAATGGGAAATTTTGAAAATTTCCCTTAAAAATTAAAGTTTTTAAAAATTTCCCATAAAAATGGGAAATTTGGAAAATATTCCACAAAAATGGGAAATTTTGAAAATTTCCCACAAAAATGGGAAATTTTGAAAATTACCTACAAAAATGGTAAATTTTGAAAATTTCCCATAAAAATTGTAAATTTTGAAAATTTTCCATAAAAATGGGAAATTTTCAATTATATGGGATATTTTGAAAATTTCCCATAAAAATGGGAAATTTTGAAAATTTCCCTTAAAAATGATAAAGTTTGAAAATTTCCCATAAAAATGAAAATTTTTGAAAATTTCCCATAAAAATTTTCAAAATTTACCATTTTAATGGGAAATTTTGAAAATTTACAATTTTTTCGTGAAATTTTTAAAATTTCCCATTTTTTCGGGAAATTTTCAAAATTTTCCATTTTTTCGGGAAATTTTCAAAATTACTCATTTTAATGGGAAATTTTTAAAATTTCCCATTTTTGTGGGAAATCTTCAAAATTTACCATTGTTATGGGGAATTTTCAAAATTTACCATTGTTATGGGGAATTTTCAAAATTTCCCATTTTTATGGGAAATTTTCAAAATTTACCATTTTTATGGGAAATTTTCAAAATTTATCATTTTAATGGGAAATTTTCAAAATTTACCATTTTAATGGGAAATTTTCCAAATTTCCCATTTTTATGGGAAATTTTAAAAAATTTCCATTATTACGGGAAATTTTCAAAATTTCCCATTTTTATGGGAAATTATTAATATTTACCATTTTTATGGGAAATTTTCAAAATTTACTATTTTTATAAGAAATTTTAAAAATTTCCATTTTTATGGGAAATTTTCCAAATTTCCCTTTTGGATGGGAAATTTTTAAGTTTTCTTTTTTTTTTAATTTCCGATTTTTATATAAAAAAATCAAATCTCTGCTCTAAAAAATCAATTTTAAAAGATATCGCTCAGAAATTGCTTAAAAGAATTTAAATCACAAAATAAAAAGCAGTCATTGCTTGATATAATATTATATCAAAATAACCGTCACATATTGAGCGGTTATTTTGATATAATTACTCGGTATGAAATACCCAGTATAATTTGAGCGATATAATATAAATCAAAAATACCCAGTTTAATTGGAGCGATATAATATAAATAAAAAATACCCGGTATAATTTGAGCAATATAATATAAATCAAAAATACCCGGTATAATTGGGCGATATAATATAAATCAAAAATACCCGGTATGAATTAAGCAATAAAATATAAATCAAAAATACCCGGTATACTTTGAGCGATATAATATAAATCAAAAATACCCGGTATAAATTGAGCAAAAAAAATATAAATCAAAAATACCCGGTATAATTTGAGCGATAAAATATAAAGCAAAAATAACTGTTATTTTGCCTAAAATAATAAATGTCACAAAATAACTGTTATTTCTAACCAAAAAAATGGAAATCAAAAAAATAAAAGGCTTACGATAAAATTAAAATTTAGGTTAAACGAATCAAAACTGTGTTATTGAATTTCAGAACAGATAAATTTTAATGCTTGCTTTTTTGATTTAAAAATTCAAAAATACCCGTTATTTTCAGTCCCTGGTTTTAATTAAGACTCGTATAAAGAGAACAGTGTGACTAAGAGTATTTGTAAAGCTGTTTTGTGAAGTTTGTTTACAGCAGGGGTACTCAACGGGAGAACATTCTCAAATAAACATGTGTTTGTGGTTTTACATGTGTAAGTGTAAAAGTAATCTTATGCAGCGTTACCGATGAAATGTAAATCGAACAAAAAATGCGTTAAAAGTAATATAGTGAGGTGATAAAACATAAATTTCAGCACTGGCAATGCTGGCTGAATAATTTCATGTGTGTTTGTTATTGTTTTTAAGAAATCTGAGCGACATCAACCTGCTTCGTTGAAAGCAGCAAAGAGACCAAGTAAAATATTATTGTTTTCCTTTCTCACTTACTAGAATTTGATTACAGTTCGTGTTGTGTCTGTGAATATATGTTAAAAGGCCGATTGGTACTCGGCTCCTGAGTGCAATGGTTGAGTAAGGCTGGTTTACAGTATTTGTGAAAGTGTGTTTTAAATGATTAACTCTAAAGTTAATAAAAATATTGCTTTGCAAAACTTCATACTACAAGTGTTTTAATTTGATTACGGTTGTTTGCAAAAAGAATTCCTTCCACGTTTTTAACGGAAAAACGAAACAATATTGAAAATGACATAAAATATTGTAATTTATTAGAAAACAAATTGTAAATGTTTTGTATATTTTTTTTGAATTAAAGCTAAAAAAGGAAATTTCAGGATGTGGCATAAGTATTTTAACATGTTTTTAGAGAGCGTATTTAAAAAAATTGCATTTCTCTCCGGCGATAAATTGATCGGAGAACCATGAATTTTCCAACAGGATTACGGTCCATGTCATAAGAGCAAAATGATCACAAAATTTGTAACAGAGGCTGGTATTCAAAACTCTGGATTGGCTTCCCCAAAGTCCAGTTTTTTATGTTATAGGAAATTTGTAGTCATACAGAAAGCAAAACAGATCTGCGGATTTAAAAATTATGCCGTCTAGTGCATATAAAAGTAAATAAACTCACTTAAAATATTTAGGGTGACAATATGTTACAAATGTTAATTTGCATTAAAATTATTTTTTTTATTTTTGTTTTATGTTTTTTATTGCGAACTGTTAAACTTTTTTGTTAATAAAACGCTATAATTTTATTAAAAAAATGTTGTATTAAAAATATATATATGAAAAGCTTACAGAAAAATCTTACTCGAGTAATTTTAAGATGAATTTTTTACTCGATTAACTTGAGTAATTTTTAACGATTAATCGATTTTCCGAGTAATTAAAAAACCCCATTTTCAAGTTATTTGATTACTCAAACAATTAAAAGTCAAGTAAAATTAACACCCTACATATGATGTTCAGCCTCAAGGACTCGTGAGACCGAAGATCATAGAAAAATATGGCTATCGTTAGAACAGCAACGCCTGGTAGCTTCAACAGCTGCAGAGACGGAGGATTAAACCAATTCACGACGTATTGTTCTAAAAGAACGCCAGTTTACTTTGATTTCTCATTAGACCGAAGACCATAGAAATGTTTAACTATCGAGCATATGACATTGGCAGCGAAACAAAGGATGAATAGTATTTACGACGCATTGCTCAAAGAGAACGTCAGCTTACTTTAAGGGCTCATTACACCGAAGGACATAGAAATATGAGACTATCATAAGAACAAAAGCTCAATAGCAACAGAGCTGGAGAACGAAACCAATTTACAATGTATTCGGCAGAGTCAACGACATGCTGCCTTAAGAACTTTAGATATGAAATAACAGGCTAATATTCGATGCATTGAACAAAATCAACGTCAGGTTGCAAAAAGATTTGTAAAGAACTACCTGTGCAAAGCCGGGTACAACAAGCTAATTTTCTAGAAAAAAATACTAGTAGTATGATATTTTTTCTTAAAAAAAAACGAATTGATCTGAAAAAACATATTAAATTTTTTTTTTCAAAAATTATGGGACATCAAACATTTAATTAGAAAGTTTTAATGCAGTGTATTGCACTAAGATCCCAATTTATTACAATTATTTCTTATTGTAATTAGTAAAATAAACTTTTATTTATTTTAATCTTGTTTAAATCTCCTTTATAGCGCTTTTGTCTTACAGCCAGTTTTTGACTTTGAGATCAAAATTAATTTTATTCTCCAATCAACTAATCTAAAACTGAATATTATAAGCATTTGCTTTTTTTGAGTCGTAGTTTAAACTTTATTGTATTGCCATATCGATTAACAACATATGTATGGCAACGTTTTTTGGAAATGTCAAATTTGCTGTTGACATGACATATTTTTTGTGGAAGAAGAAGAAAGTGCGCGAATTTTATTTTTTGCAAATTAAATTGCAATTTTTTTCTTAACACTTAAAAATTTATATAAAAAAACAAGAAATTGTTCAACTTCACTGTAGAAAGATACGCGAATTTTACAAAATACGAAGTGGAACATCTTCTAAAACAAGTTGAATGAACTCTGCGTCATTATACAAATAAAAATGATTTGACCGTGTTCTTATAGTCCATAGCTTTCTTATAATTGTTTTATTTAAGTTTTCATAAATTTCAGAATCGCTGAAATCTTCATCTGCACTAGAATAATACATTTTTATCGGCTTCCAAAAATTTCTGTTTGTTTACGTATTTTTAACAGCTGTTTTTATTATACATTTGCGTTTTGACAGTTCTCACTAAAGATTAAACCACCAACATCGACCGCTTAAACTAAAGAACAAAATTACAAGCAACAACAAAAGTGTGGGAAATTAAGAAAAGATAAAACTTCTTCGCTTTATATTGATATTTGTTGGACACAATAATTCGTATTTATTCTGTCTCGCAAATAAGATATAATGTGTGGTTTTCACTCTGTCTAGAATTATGTATTAAACACATAGACAACAGCAGGCTACGGGCTACAACCTGTCAAAATTAGAATGCATGCATTCAAATAGAAATAACCTGTCAAAATTAGAATACATGCATTCAAATAGAAATAAATAATTTTAGAGTCGACACAGCAACACGACTGCCGACCACCGTTGTAGCTGTAGCCAAAATTAAACTACTTTTTATTTTTGTTGGCGACAATAATAGATTTAGTGCTGTCAACACCATATAATATTGAAATAAATGAGAGATTTAAACCACTTGACTTTATTTACCATAAATACACTGGGGAGAATTTATGTAAATAATTTACATACTTATCAAATATTTATATATGTAATGTATATAATAATATTTAATAAAATATTATGTAAAAATTTATATTTATATAACTCTAACTTAATATAAGTAAAATTTTAAAAAGTTATTTTTTAAACTGTCTAACTCACACGCTACGTGTGCTAGAGCTACGTAATTCATGTTATATAAAAGCATAGTATGTCCATTACAAAATTCATTATATAAAAGAGCATACTTATATCTATATTGTTTAAAGATATGTGAATTTTTATAGAAAAAAGTCTGTTGCAGGAATAAGTTTATAGTATATGAGCTCTTAATCCATTATAAAGAATATAATATAGAATATATAAGAATATAAAAGATTTTCAGTAGCTTTTGTTTGATACCAAAAAATTTAAAAAATTTAAAAAGCGCATAACTCTTAAACTATAAGAGATCACACCAAAATCTTTCAATAATTTTTTTTATATAGACATACTATCAGGTACAGGAAAACGGAGGTTAATTAATAAAATGAATTTATGTCGTTTTTATCAAAATTTAAATTATTATTTTGTCCATCTTATAAACGCGATATTGGCACCACTCATAAACAGGTGCTTCGAAATGCCTTCTTAAATGTAGCTGCCGTCCCCAAAATAATTAAGTAGCTGACTACGAGGCGACGATTGCAGCCAACGACTTTTGTACTCGGTGTTCGTGTAGCCTGCTGTTGTCTATGTGTTTAATGCATTAGGGATAATCCTCCTAAAGAGATTACCTAACCAACCATCGAGGAAAGGTTTCCCCACCAACATTTTTTTTGGTTTTATTAAAAAACTATTTATTACAATAATAATTAATTTTAATAAATTGGGATCTTAGCGCAATACACTGCAGTAAAACTTTTTAAATAAATTTTTTTTTGTCCATTAAAATTATTATACAAATTTATCTTGTAAGACATTTTTTCAGTGCTCTTTATAGCTTTTGGTTAAGGTTTACACTGTGCCCGTAACTATTGCTCTCTTAACTCTTTGAGCCACAGTTTTGCATTTATAACTTTATTAGCAAAACAATCGCATTTTGGATTGATTTAGGATTACTTTTTTTTTAAATAAGAAAAAAAAATTATTCAGAATTTGAGGATTTGGGTCCTTTATTTTATTTCTCATATATAGGTATGCAGAACAAACAAGTTTTCACGATCAAATATTATGTGGTTTAATAACTAACCAGAGGTAGCAAATAAATAGTTTCAATAACTAACCAGTATATTCGATGGGTTGGAATGAAGCAAACCAATGGTGCATAGACTTGATATTCGCTGGGCCTTTTTGAGTATCTTGCGGTACATGGATTTCTGAAGTGCCCACCACCATAAAACCGTATAGCATTATCGGTATTACCCCACAACTAGTAAACAATGCCGTCTTGCTTTTGTAAACCCTGCCAATATGATGTTGAGCCTAATACTAAGCTTCTTGTTCAATAAAACACGAAATGAAAATGTATTTCAGTGATAGAGATTTAGCTATCGCATCTGGAATTTTGTTATTAAAAACCCATTCTATATTTCCTTTGTAGTATGAATGATGGCTATTTGACACCAGCTTCTGGTCAATATTTTCCCCATCGAACAGGCTCATAGATCTTAAATCTGTTGGTCCACTATTAAAAGGCATACATTTTAAGTCTATACTGGTGATTAATAGCTCATTAAGCTATGGGATCAGTGTAAAAATACAGATGCGTCATGGCTTAGCACTATCCGTAAAGGTTTCTTTACAGTAGTTGTCAAGGATTATAGGGTCACAGGTGAACGTTATAAAAATTATTTTTTTTATAAAGCTATAGAAATATTAAAAAATTATTGGCTTTTTTTAAATTAATAATTTCGTCTTAAAAAATTTGGAGACCACAGAAAAAACAATAATAACATTTTTAACCAAAATGATTTTATTATTAATTAAATAAGTTGTCAAACCGAAATATTAAATTGAATACAAAATAGAATACAATACAAAATATGATTACGTATGTATGTATGTAAGTATACATTCATATGTATATGCACATACATACTAATGTATATATTCGTATGTACATACATATGTATGTTTGTATCTATATCTTTCAGTATTAAAAACAACATTTGTTAACATTTTGTTAACTCTTTCCTCTATACACACGTACTATACACGTTATTATCAATGACGTTACTTTGCTCACGGTTAATTTTATATAAAATGTTAATCACAACAATTTTAAACTGTCTTTGACCTTTACCTTTTTTTATTTTTGTTATTTATTTATGAAAACTATAGTATAGTCGGAACTTTTTTATATTTACATGTTTTTTACATCCAAAATACTAACAACGCGCACATTTCCATAATATCAACAAACATATTATTAATTTATACTATAGAAAATCTGACAAAAAGAACATTAGACAAAAAATAATCTTTTTTTTTTGGTGTTGTCAACTTTTAATTTTCTAAAGCCTAAAAACGATATAAACGACTATTTTTTACAAATAAAATTTTTATATATAAATCATGAATTGTTGCCATTTTAGCACTCAGTATAACCATTCAAAACCAAAGAAGAATTGTTATTTATATTTGTATATACATAGTTCCCACACAATATTCCAATTAGAGCAAGGGGCACTTTTCTTTTTATAATATATATATATATTTTTGAAGGTCTTTAATATACATATATAAAATTTATTACGAAGTTTGAACCAATAATGATTTAAAATCTAAAAGAAGACTAAAGCAACATTCATTAAAGCCATAAAAATTAAAAGTCCATGATGTCATTTTGAAGCTTTTGTTATTTTCTCCCGAAAACTCGACATACCAGAGGATGTAGGGCCATACAATTTTATTTAAAAAACAAAATTGCGAAGAAAGACATAAATTGCTATTACTAGACTTGTAAATACTTAATAGTTTTTTTTTTCAAATAGAATATTAACTGTTTTTTTTTCACATTGAAAAATTTACCAATTTCTTAGACCGGTTTTAAAATTCCTTTTTTAACTTTTTAGAAACTTTGTTCAAGAAATATTTTTAATATATACAATAGAAGGATAAAACAAAAACATTTGAGGTTTTGATTTTTATTCTTCTGTTGGTATACTTTAATTCGCCGAATTTTGCGAAATAATTTATTGTTAAATTTTAATTGGTTTTAAATTTAACAAAACTGTAAAACTGTCCAATTTATCAAAATTGTATCCCATACATACATACATACGATCAAAATTTAGGATTTTTGATTTTGGAAAAATCGATATCGAGACATCGTTTTTATGCCCACCATCAAAAAGAATGGGGGGTATATTGAGATTGTCATTCCGTTTGTAATTTCCTTAATATTGGCTCAAAAAAGAAAAGCATATTCTGAATCCATATGAAATTCTAAGACGATTGAGCGTCTGTCTGTCCATCTGTCTGTCTGTTGAAATCACGATAACGCCTAAAGAAGAAGCTAGCTCACTGAAACTTAGTACAAATATTCTTCATTTCTGAGAAAATTTTGGTTATAGCTCCCGTATAACCTCGTCTAGTCTAATCGCTTATTTGTTAATAAATGACAAATTATAACAGCTATGATGACAAAATTTGGTATCTAGAAGTTTTACATAAGCACTAGGCAGCACATACAATTTCATCGATATCGGTTCACATTTAACCATAACTCCCATATAAAAAACTTATGGAAACAGCCTAAATTCCACCTCAAATTCACTTAAATGCCAATAAATGATAAACTGTAATAGCTTTGGCCACTAAATTTAGCATAAGGAAGTCTTATGTGAATGCCAGCCAGTGTGCAAAATTTTGTTACAATCGGTCACCATTTGACCATAGCTCCCATATAAAAAACTTACAGAAACACAAAAATACAAAAAGAAAAGAATATTTATGTCCGTCAGATAAAAGCGCGACAGCTCCTTAACTACAAAAGCTAGAGGGACAAAATTTTACAACAGTATTTGCAAACACATGAATGCTGATAAATTGAGTACAATTGTAATAGCTATGACGACTAAATTTAAAATAGAGAAGTTTTATGCAACCATTGGTCAGTATATCAAATTTTATAGGAATCGGTCCATATTTGACAATAGCTTTCATATAAAAAACATTCCCGGAAACCAAAAAATATTTAGCAAGGACCAGTTAAAAGCTATTAAATTAGAAACTGTGATAGCTATTGCCACTAAATTTTGCTTTATATAAATACCTGCCAGTGTGTGAAATTTTGTTACAATCGATTAACATTTGACTATAATTCTTATATATATATATTACATCCTCTTTTTTTACAATCAAAAGGATTCGGAGGTACAAGCAGCAAATTAAGATTATGTATATGGTAGATGCATTAGGAACTCCTAACAAAATATATGGACCTGTCGTGTTGCTGTCAACTTCTTTAGCCTAACTAAATATTAAGCTAAACGAAAAGTATTTAACAACCTCTTAATGTAAAACAATACCCGGTTACGATAACGAATTTTTTCAAAGTAAATAAACACTAGGGAAACCACTTACACACTTTTGAATGTTGAACTATAAAGCTACTGCAACCGAAGTTATTCCAAATATTTTACTAACAATACCAACTAGCGTAACAATTTTTTTCCAATTTGGTCCACGTTTTGAATTTGCTGCACCCTCGTAGATATATGAGATATGTTTCTAAATTTAACACAACTTGATGGTGGGTATAAATGATTCGGCACAGCCGAATATAACACTCTTACTTGTTAAATATTGAATTAATTAATAATACCCATTTAACCACAACATCCAATCTACCAAGTTATTATTACTTCACTATATTGAAATCTCATCAGAACGGAAAAAATATTTTTATTCTTAAAATTTATGAATTTGTATAATTAATATTTTATATTTTATAATTGATATTTTTATATTAAATAATGGATATTTTGTAAAATTTATATAATTCAAATTTGAACTTGTTTCTGATACTTGATTTTATTACAAAACTACTTCAAATTCTGCAATATAATTTCAATTAAAATTAGGTTATAATTAAAAAGTTTTAAAATAGATTTAGAACATTCTGAATTATTTAATAATTTTGTATAAGATGACTCAAATGCAGTGTCACATTTGAGTCCATTTAATTATTATAAAAACTTCATGAATTACTTAAATATTTTTTTACAAAAAGATATTTGAGTTTCTTATTTTAGCAAACTTTATCAGCCACACTAGAGTTTGCAAAAAACCGTGAAAGTGAGAAACCGCGGTTTCGGTTTTGAAACACTAAAAACCGGCCAGTTTCGGTTAGGTTTTTTAAATAAGACTATTTTGATTTAAATTTGTAGTAAAATTTAGATCATTTTATTAAAACAAAGTAATGGTATATTTATTAAAGCTCATATTTATAATTTAATACTAAAATACAGGAAATTAATTCACGTTTTCTAAATATGAGAGATTTCTTAAATAAGTCTTGTTTCTTTTAGAGAAAGTCTTGTTTCTTTTAGAGCTTTTTTAATATTTGCATCCGAGCGACAAATTGCTTCAACAGTCATTTTTTCGAACAGCAACGAATCTTTAAAAGTATTTACAATTTCAAAGTCGATAAAAGCAAATCTAGAAACAGAAATCTAAGAATAAACTTAATTCACGTTTATGATGCTTTTTAACGCTTGTTTTTAAAATATTATAGTTTTTCTTACAGCCTCTAGGTTTAAATTTATATTGGCAATCGGTTTTAAATGATTCAAAGTTTCATCTTCGCCATCTTCAAAATTGTCTTCGCTTTTGTCGGTTTGAAATTCACATCTGGATTTATAAGAAATTTTTCATAAAAAACATCAGTGACTGCAAGATGAATTCCGTGTGCCAACCATAACAGAAGCAGTGTTTGATTTTCCGATCCAAATTTGATATTGACTGTTTGTATCAAGTGAAATATTAAACTCCATTAGCTTTTGGTTTGCTTGGAATTACACGTTCCAAAAATACGTCTGAGTCCCAAGTTATAAAATATACCGTCACATACCGCCTTGCACTTGTCCATTCGTTTTTTCATTCTTCTGCTTCATTTCATAGACAAATTACGTGCAAATTTATAATGTTATTTCTGAATAATACCAACAAAAAAATTATGAAAAATAAATAGCTAAAACCGCGATTTTTTCTACGGTTTTCGGATTTGACGCATAAAAAACCGAGGTTTCGGTTTAAACCGAACTGCAAACCTTAAGCCACCCTGTATTTTTTAATTGTTTTATAAAAAAAAATACATTTTTACTCAGTACAAAGTTAGAAAATTATCTCCTTATCTCAATTGGTAGCAATTATTTCGTTACTTAAATAAAAATGTATTATTTTTGAAATAAATTACAGAAACTTCACAAAAAGTAATTTAAGTTTTATCATCATCATCATCTTTTGCTTCTCAGAAAGAATTCACCATTTTCCTTTCTTGGGCCAAATATTCGTCTAAGGATTTTTCTTTCAAATATTCTTAGCGACTCCTCCTCAGAACTCGTCATGGACCATCCTTCTGATCCGAAAGTAGCTATAGGTTTTATAATAGTATTGTATATTTTTAATTTACAGGCTCTTGACAATAGTTTTGATTTAAATATATTACTATATGCATAATACGTTTTATTTGCTGCTATAATACGGTCTTGTATGCAGTCTCTTGAGCTGTTGTCGTTGGTTATTTGTACACCCAGGTATTTAAAGTGGTCTACTCCTTCAAAGCTGAGGTCACCAATGTTGAGATCACGGGGTCGCCTTTTTTCGGCATCTCTAGACAGTATCATATATTTGCTTTTAGATTGATTAACCAAAAGTCCTACGTCCAATGCAGATGATTGTATATTTATAAACAGCTCTTTAAGATATCGCCTATTTATAGCTAATATTGCTATGTCATCAGCGTAGGCGATTATTATCTCTGACCGGTAGAACAGATTTCCTGCTCCTGTGTAATTTTTAAGGGTGTAGTGCAGGCATAGATTAAATAGGACTGTGGACAAATTGTCACCTTGCCTTACTCCTGTATTTATATCAAATTTTTCACCATGCTCTTGCTGTAGTGCTACTTTTCCTTTTGTGTTGCTGAGTGTTGTCATTGTCAGGCGGGTCAACTTGGTGCTTATGTTAAATGTGGCAAAAACTTTAGGGATCTTAGATCGGATTATGCTGTCAAATGCTTGTTTAAAGTCAACGAATAGCATATGAACATCGTTATTAAATTCATAACTTTTTTCAAGATTTTGTTTAAGGACAAATACTTGGTCAATTATAGACCTACCGGGTCTAAACTCACATTGGTATTCCCCGAGCACTGTTTCCGCTACGTTACTTAAACGCCTTGCGATCATTCCGGAGAAAACTTTGTAGCATACGTTTAAAAGTGTAATTCCACGATAGTTTCCGCAGATACGTTTGTCCCCCTTTTTGTGGATTGGGACTATGATACCTGTTGTCCACACAGCCGGCATTTGTTCCTCCCTCCATACTCTTATTATTAAATTAAATATTTGCCTCTTACCTTCTGCGTCTAAACCTTTTAGTAGTTCAGCTGTGATATTATCATCACCTGGTGCTTTGTCATTTTTTGTTTTGTCAAGTATTTCTAGCATTTCGTCAATTGTGAGTTCAGGTTCTGCAGCGCTATTTTCTTCCCTTATTTCTATAATAGTGTCATCGATTTCTTCATCTGCTGTTGGTACATTGTACAGTTCTTCGAAATGCTCTGTCCATAAATTCATAATTTTCAGTTTTTCTGTTATTACTTGTCCTGTTTTATTTTTTAAGGCATCTAAGCTCGGCTGAAATCCGTTTACTTGACTTTTGAGTCCCTTGTAGAATTCTTTTGATTTTTGGCTACTAAAATTTGTGTTTATTGCTTCTATTTTTCTTTTCATAGCTTCCTTCTTCTTTTTCTTGCAAAGTTTCATCGCTTCTTTCCTCTTTATTGCATATAAATCCTTATTGGCCCTAGTATTGCACTGTAACATTTTTTTCCTAGATCTATTTTTAATCTCTACCACCTCGATGCATTCGTCATCAAACCATTCAGCATTACGTCTGTATTCTTTTTCTCCTAGTACTTCTTTGGCGCTCTCTATCACAGCTTTTTCAATTATTTTCCAGTGGTCGTCAATATTGAGTAAATTTTGTTCATTGCTAACTATGCGTTGATTTTCGAGAAATTTTTCTTGGTATCTTAATGCCATTGTACTGTCTTTTAGCTTGTCAGCGTTCCATTTTAAGCGCTTTAAGTTTTATAATGTAGCAAAATTCATCATTCACCATGTGTATAAAATATATATCTAAAACTAAAGCCAAATCAAAAAATGTTTCATATCTGCAAAAGTTTACCTTAGAACAAATTTGTCTATTTTGGTTTAAAAAAATTGCGACAAACAATTGTAAATAGATATGAGAAAAAATTATTTTTACTTGCAAAATATGTACATTAATATTTGTTTTAAAGATTTTAATAATGTGCTAGGATGTTTGTTTGGCTTAAGGTCTTTCAAAGGTGATTAAAACAAATTGTTTATTTATTTTTAAACATTTATTAATCCGATATTTTAATAATTTAAAAAATTACATTTTCGATCCCAATTCATTGTGATCATGTTCTGTGCAGTGAAGTAATTCTATTTTTAGCATTCATGCTTGTCTATTATTTTGACTTCTGCTTTTATACCCTTCACCAATAGGTGAAAGGGTATTATTATACCCTTCATAGGTGAAAGTTTGTCATTCAGTTTAAATTTTTTTCATTATTTGTCGCAGAACACACAAAATTTATACCGATCTGTCTGTCCGTCTTTTGAAATCAAGTTTGTTAAGCTGTTAGAGAGCGTATCGACATAAATTGTACGCTATTCAATTTGATAAAAATCGGTCCACAAACACCTGGAATATTTCAAAACCCTACAATCGATGTACCACAAATTGCCGAATTTTTAATTTATTTTATACTTATTGTAACTTATTTGATATTTTGGTGGTTTTCAGGTGTTTATGGACCAATTATGATTAAATTTAGTATCGTGCTGAGTAGAAAAATTTGAGATGAGCAAACTGCATATGACATGAATTTGTGGTCTGACTTTCGAACATTGTGAAACCATTATATGTATGATATTATAATATTATATATCAAATTGTAGGTAATCTTTTCAGAACTTACATTAAATACATCTCAGTACAGTTCTGATATAATATCATTGCACTAGAGTTATCGCTAAGAGAGCAAAATCAAGATAACATTTTTTAATAAAATACGATAGACTTTTGTGACTGTATTTGTATTGAATTGTTGCATATGGAAATGAAGGTTATCTTTCTAGGATTTACACTGCAAATAATTTAGTCAAATTGACAGCCTAATAACTTTTTTAACCCGTTATGTCCTAGCGTGACCATATGGTAACACTCTCTAAATCAGTAGTTACTCAGCATTTTCTTAGCGAGGATAATGGTAAATATTGAATTATTGAATATTTGAGAATCTTTATATGATGTTTTTACTATTTTAAGTAAAAAAAGTAATTTTTGTTAAAAGCTTCTTGTTGATAAGCTTTATTGAAAAATTTTGCAAAAATAGATTTCATGAAGAAGGAATTGCTTATATTTTTTAAACTTGTTGTATTTTCTTAAGTAATTTGATTAATTAAATTTGTAAAATGTGTATTTTTGTTTTTGCATAAAAATTTAATATTAAATATATGAAATCATATATTTATTTAGGATTTTTAATACGCGTTACCATATGGTAACGCCATGCATTACATAGTGAATACACAGATAGTTAATTTTTTTTAAATATGTTTGAAATTTTGCAGAAAGTTAACATTTTCTGAAGCTTGTAATTAGGATTTTTATGTACCTATGTACGAGGTCTGTTCAAAAAATAAGGCGAATTTTCTCAAAAAATATTTATTTACTCATCAATTTCATTCTCAACCTCTGCTAAGAGGATTAATAAATTTAAATAAAATAAATTAATTTAATTTTCAAATTATTAATTTGAAAACTTGAAAGTAATAATGTGGAGAAACACTGAAAAAATTATTTTTGAACGCGGCTCAGTGGATTGCAATTTCTGTCCCTCCACCCATATTCTTGCGAGAGCAAACAAATAATTCCATCGTATAATTTCCATGTTGTTTCAATCCGAAGAGGAAATGTTTGAAAACAAAAATTCAAGTTTATTTAGAAAATATTTTTTTGAAAATGTAGTTGATCATTTTGATTCCAATAATAAAAGTTACTACACTTACCAATTGAAAAGTGCTAAAGGCCTAATGGTAGTCATAAAAGGTATAGATAGCTCTGTTCCAATCAATGAAATAAAAAGTACTCTTGAAATCGAAGGTTACGAAGTGAAGTCAATTCACAATATCCTAAACAAAAATAAAGTTCCTCAAGCACTTTTCAGAATGGAAATATCTTTTAACTCTTCCCAACTAAAAAAAGGTCAATCCCACAAAATCTATAATTTAAGATATCTGCTTAATCGCAAAATTACTGTAGAAGAGCCAATTGGGCGCAGAGATCCTCCCCAATGTTTAAATTTACAATATGATTTGATCACACCAAATCATACTGTAAACTATCCAGACAAATTCTACAACTAAAAAGTGCAGTAACTGCGGACAGAATCACATTGCTAACTACTGTGGTTGCCCTGTATTTTTACATCTCAGACAACAGGCACCCTCATCACGAAAACCTACTGCTGCTCATTACCAGGGATCTTATTTTCCATCGCTCCCTACAGTTCCGGATCACCCAACGTATTGGCCCTCAGACTTAAATAAGATTCCCGATTTGATAGATTTTGCCGTTACAAGAGATATAAAAGAGCCAACTTATCCGTCTACTCATCGCTAGACTTATCATCTGATTTTTCGCCATCTATTATAACATTTTATGGCAGTACAGAAATAAAAACTGGTTAAAATATAAAATGTATGTCAATTCCCATATCCCATTCAATATTTGTCTCAGGAATCCTACTGACATCGAATCTGCAGAAATTCTCACTAATGCAGTCTGTATAGCAACTCCAATTTTTAAACCGAAGAAAAGGGGTAGCCAGAATATTCCAGAAGATATTCAAAGTCTAATAAATGAACCGCAGTGGTATAGCAGGTTAGTCACCCGCCTAGCATATCAGAGGTCCCAAGTTCGATCCCTGGCCAGACCCACTTGAAAAAATTAATTTTCAAAAAAGCGGCGGTTCACCTCATAACTCAGCTAGCTACTGGTAATTGAGTATTAGGCTATGTAAAACTTCTCTAACTAATGCATTTGCCGTTCGGAGCCGGACTTAAAACGTAGGTCCCTTTCAATGAGTCTAAAAATAGAATCGGATGCAGCGCATTGTCTGAGAGAAGTACCACTTCTTCCAATTGGAATGTTGTTGTAGAAATTATTATTATAATAAATAAAAAGAGAAGGCTAAGAAGACGGTGGCAAAAATGTCGATGTCCTGCATTCCGCACTGAGGATCAATGAACAAAAATCTCTTGATAAGTACTTAAAAAACTTATATTATAGGCGACGTCGTGCTGCAACCATTAAAATTTTGTCTTCCTTTACTTATATCAAATATTCAAGAGCTTAATCCAAAAAAGTCTCCTGGCATTGATAGAATTTCTTCGTCAATGATTATCCACCTATTTATAACGCGATTCTTCGTTTGGGGCATTTTCCAATGTCCAAATATTCTTCCCCTAGAAAAATCGCTGCTGGAGTTCAACAGGGTAGTATATTGGGTCCGTTGCTATATATTGTCTTTACAGCAGATATGCCAACGAATGCTCAAACATACACATCTGCTTTCGCAGATGATACAGCGTTTATTAGCATTGATTTCGATCACTGTGAAATCTTACGTTTTCACGAGATCACGAATCACAAACTATATATATGGAACATATGTATATATAGATACTTAAACCGCAATATAAGCCAAGGTAATTAAAAAATCAATTTGCACCGATGCATAGCGATGTAGTTTATACATCGATCTTAAAAACATCAGAATATATCTACACTTAAAAAGCTGTGATAATTGCAACGACCTTGAACTGATCAGCAAATCCATCAACCATTTCATAACATAACTTTTGAAACACCATTGGTGAAGGGCATATAAGATTCGGCAAAGCCGAATATAATACTCTAATTTCTTATGTATTATTTAAAAAAATAAAATAAAATTTGCCAATTTGCGTACATCGATATGTTTAGAATTGCGACCTGTACTTTGATTACATGGTTTACATGGGGGTCCACCAAGCCAGCCAGCCGTCCAGCAAGACGGACGGACTGACATCGCTAAATCGACTCAGAACACTAACACTAACACTATTGGTATACTAAAAGGTGGGTCTAATACAAATATTTCTTTGCGTTACATACATCAGGACAATCTTGTAATCCCCTTTCAGGGTATAAATACATACATGAAATATGAACTTTTAAAATATAGTTTGGATACCAAGGCCAGAATAATACTTCTCAAATATTATCGCTTAAGTATTCATCTTAATAAGTCCATTTACTTAAAATTTAAACCTATTCAAGTACTTTTCCGAAATAGATATTTTACGTAAGTAACCATAAGTTTTTTCAGGGACTGAAAATAACCGTTATTTTCGAATTTGTTTTAAAATTCGATTAAACAGTTTTGATTCGTTTGGGCTATATTTTCATTTGATCGTAAGCCTTTTATTTTTTTGATTTTTATTTTTTTAATCCGAAATAAAAGTTATTTTTTTATTTATATTTTTTTAATCAAAAATAAAAGTTAATTTTGCCTTTTATTATATCGCACAAAGTCTGCCGGTAATTTCTGTAGTTTATTAAATCGCACCAATTCTGCCAGTTATGATTGCCGTTTATTATATCGCTCAATTTATAACGACTATGTTTGTTTCATAATTTTTTTGCACATTTTTTGTCGGTTATTCTTATTTTAATATTATATCAGGCAATTTTTGCCTTTTATTTTAAAATGTAATTTTTTTAAACATTCTCTGAGCGATATCTTTTTTAATATACTTCTTCTTCATTATCAATAGAAAAAGTTTCAAAAAATGATATTCTCTATAGAAAAACTGCTTTCAAACAGTATTCCCTATACAAAAATGTTATACAAAAGTATTCTCTATAGGAAAACTGTTAAACAAAAGTATTCTTTATAGAAAACTTTCCCATTTCTTTTGGACAATTTTGAAAATGTCCCTTTACTTTGGGAAATTTTGAAAACTTCCTATATCATTTGGGAAATTTTGAAAATGTCCCTTTATTTTGGAAAATTTTAAAAATGTCCCTTTATTTTGGGAAATTTTGAAAAATTCCCATTATTTTGGGAAATTTTAAAATATCCTGTTAGTGTGGGAAATTTTGAAAATTTCCCATAATTTTGGGAAATTTTGAAAATTTCCCATCATTTTGGGAAGTTTTGAAAATTTCCCATTACTTTGGGTAATTTTGACAATTTCCCATTATTTTGGGAAGTTTTGAAAATTTCCCATTATTTTGGGAAATTTTGAAAAATTCCCATTATTTTGGGAAATTTTGAAAACATCTTATTATTTTGGGAAATTTTGAAAATTTCCCATTATTTTGGGTATATTTAAAAATTTCCCATTATTTTGGGTACATTTGAAAATTTCCCATTATTTTGGAAAATTTTGAAAATTTCCCATTATTTTGGAAAATTTTGAAAATTTCCCATTATTTTGGGAAATTTTAAAAATTTCCCATTATTTTGGGTATATTTGAAAATTTCCCATTATTTTTAGAAATTTTCCCATAATTTTGGGAAATTTTGAAAGCATGCTAATATTTTGGGAAATTTTGAAAATTTTCTATTATTTTGGGAAATTTTGAAAATTTCCCAATATTTTGGGAAATTTTGAAAATTTCCCATTATTTTAGGAAATTTTGAAAACTTCCCATTGTTTTCGGAAATTTTTTTTAAAAATGTCCCATTATTTTGGGAAATTTTGAAAAATTCCCATTATTTTGGGAAATTTTGAAAACATCTTATTATTTTGGGAAATTTTGAAAATTTCCCATTATTTTGGGTATATTTAAAAATTTCCCATTATTTTGGGTACATTTGAAAATTTCCCATTATTTTGGAAAATTTTGAAAATTTCCCATTATTTTGGAAAATTTTGAAAATTTCCCATTATTTTGGGAAATTTTAAAAATTTCCCATTATTTTGGGTATATTTGAAAATTTCCCATTATTTTTAGAAATTTTCCCATAATTTTGGGAAATTTTGAAAGCATGCTAATATTTTGGGAAATTTTGAAAATTTTCTATTATTTTGGGAAATTTTGAAAATTTCCCAATATTTTGGGAAATTTTGAAAATTTCCCATTATTTTAGGAAATTTTGAAAATTTCCCATTGTTTTCGGAAATTTTGAAAATTTCCCATTATTTTCAGAAATTTTGAAAATATCCCATTATTTTGTTAAATTTTGAAAAATTGCCATTTTTTTTGACTTATTTGGAAAATTTCCCATCATTTTGGGAAATTTTGAAAATATTCTATTATTTTTGGGATATTAAAAAAATTTCCCACTTCTATTGGGAAAGATTGAAAATTTCCCATTATTTTTGAAAATTTCGAAAATTTCCCATTATTTTGGGAAATTTTGAAAATTTCCTATTACTTTTTTTTGAAGATTTCCCATTATTTTTGGAAATTTTGGAAGTATCCAATTATTTTGGGAAATTTTTAAAATTTCCCATTATTATTCTGGGAAATTTTGAAAATCTCCCTTTATTTTGGGAAATTTTTAAAATTTCCCATTATTATTCTGGGAAATTTTGAAAATCTCCCTTTATTTTGGGAAATTTTGAAAATTTCCCAAAATAATTGGATATTTTCAAAATTTTCCAAAATAAAGGGACATTTTCAAAATTTTCCAAAATAAAGGGACATTTTCAAAATTTCCCAGAATAATAATAGGAAATTTTAAAAATTTCCCAAAATAATTGGATACTTTCAAAATTTCCAAAAATAATGGGAAATTTTCAAAATTTCCCAAAAGAAATGGGATATTTTCAAAATTTCCTAAAGTAATAGGAAACTTTCAAAACTTCCCAAAACAATGGGAAGTTTTCAACATTTTCAAAAGAAATGGGCAATTTCCAAAATTTACCAAATTAAATGGGAATTTTTCAAAATTTCCCAAAAGAAATGGGAAATTTTCAAATATCCCAAAAATAATAAAATATTTTCAAAATTTTACAAAATGATGGGAAATTTTCAAAACTACCCAAAATTTCGCAAAATATTGGGAAATTTTCAAAATTACCCAAAAGACATAAGGAATTTTTAAAATTTTCCAAAATAATGGGATATTTTCGAAATTTCCGAAAAAAAAATGGGAAATTTTCAATATTTGCCAAAAGAAACAGGAAATTTTCCAAATAAGTAAAAAAAATGGGAATTTTTCAAAATTTCCCAAAATAATAGGATATTTTCAAAATTTCCGAAAATAATGGGAAATTTTCAAAATTTCCCAAAAGAAATAAGAAATTTTCAAAATTTCCCAAAATAATGGGATATTTTCAAAATTTCCGAAAATAATGGGAAATTTTCAAAATTTCCTAAAAGAAATGGGAAATTTTCTAAATATCATAAAAATAATAGAACATTTTCAAAATTTACAAAAATAATGGGAAAATTTTCAAAATAATGGGAATTTTTCAAAATTTCCCAAGATAATTTGAAATTTTCAAAATTTCCCAAAATAGTGGGAAATTTTCAAAATTTCCCAAAGTCATGGGAAATTTTAAAAATTTCCCAAAATAAAGGGACATTTTCAAAATTTCCCAAAAGATATAGGAAGTTTTCCAAATTTCCAAAAAAAATAAAGGGACATTTTCAAAATTTTTCAAAAGAAATGGAAATATAAAATAATGGGTAATTTTCAAAATTTCCCAAAAGAAATTGGATATTTTCAAAATTTCCTAAAGTAATAGGAAACTTTCAAAACTTCCCAAAATAATGGGAAGTTTTCAAAATTTGCCAAAGGAAATGGGAAATTTCCAAAATTTACCAAATTAAATGGGAAATTTTCAAAATTTACCAAAAGAAATGGGAAATTTTCCAAATATCCCAAAAATAATAAAAGATTTTCAAAATTTCCCAAAATGATGGGAAATTTTCAAAATTACCTAAAAGAAATAGGAAATTTTCAAAATTTCGCAAAATAATGGGAAATTTTCAAAATTACCCAAAAGAAATAAGAAATTTTCAAAATTTCCCAAAATAATGGGATATTTTCAAAATTTCCGAAAATAATGGGTAATTTTCAAAATTTCCCAAAATAATGGGAAATTTTCAAAATTACCCAAAAGAAATAAGAAATTTTCAAAATTTCCCAAAATAATGGGATATGTTCAAAATTTCCGAAAATAATGGGAAATTTTCAAAATATCCGAAAATAATTAGAAATTTTCAAAATTTCCCAAAATAACGGGAAATTTTCAAAATTTCCTAAAAGAAATCGGAAATTTTCTAAATATCATAAAAATAATAGAACATTTTCAAAATTTTCAAAAATGATGGAAAATTCTCAAAATTTCCCAAAATAATAGGATATTTTCAAAATTTCCCAAAATAATGGGAATTTTTCAAAATTTCCCAAGATAATTTGAAATTTTCAAAATTTCATAAAATGGTAATGGGAAAGTAATGGGAAATTTTAAAAATTTCCCAAAATAATGGGAAATTTTCAAAATTTCCCAAAATAAAGTTACATTTTCAAAATTTCCCAAAAGATATAGGAAGTTTTCAAAATTTCCCAAAATAAAGGGATATTTTCAAAATTTTCCAAAAGAAATGGGAAAGTTTTCTATAAAGAATACTTTTGTATAACAGTTTTCCTACGGAGAATACTTTTGTACAACATTTTTGTATAGGGAATAGTGTTTGAAAGCAGTTTTTCTATAGAGAATATAATTTTTTGAGACTTTTTCTATTGATAATGAGTTTGTATTTGTCACTTTTACAAGAAAAAATTAAAAAAAATTGCTGCTCGAAAAAGTATATTACAAAAGATATCGCTCAGAGAATGTTAAAAAAAATAAATTTTAAAATAAAAGGCAAAAATTGCCTGATATTATATTAAAATAAAAATAACCGACAAAAAATGTGCAAAAAATTATGAAACAAACATACTCGTTATAAATTGAGCGATATAATAAACGGCAATCATAACCGGCAGAATTTGTGCGATATAATAAACGACAGAAATAACCGGCAGACTTTGTGCGATATAATAAAAGGCAAAATTAACTTTTATTTTTGATTAAAAAAATAAAAATCAAAAAATAACTTTTATTTCGGATTAAAAAAATAAAAAGAAAAAAATAACAGTTATTTTCTGAGTTTTATTATAAAAGTTATAACCGTAACAGTCCCTGGTTTTTTTCATATAGGTCTGATATCCATTTTAAAGTTTTATATCTCACTAATTCCGTATACCCTTACATTCTAAAGCTTGTATATATTGACAAAGCAATCACTCCCTAACCATACAAAGTTAATGAATTTAATTATACACAAGAAACAATATTTATCAAATCTTATTGAAAAGGGACCTAATGGTTTACTAAGTTCAGATCAAAGTGAATATTTATGAACTTTTTAGAACCATAAAGTTTTACGTTTTCTGGGTCGCAATATAAACCGATGCATCGCGATGTAAAACTCCATCAGTCTAAAAAATATAAGAATATATCTGCACTTAAAAAGCTGTGTTAATAGCAACGACCTTGAACTGATCAGCAAATTCATACATCAACCATTTCTTTAGAATTCACTATATAACACTCTTACTTGTTTTTATTTATAACTGATATGATATTTTCTTTTCCATTTCTTAAGTGCTGTGGCTTTGTTGGTTAGCACGTCGACTACTAAGCATAACATTCATATTCATCCTCGGTTCGATCCCTGGTCTCGGCAACATCAATTTCAATTGTAAACTGTTCAATAATATAAAGATTTATCTCTCCTTTTCACCCCACCTTTGGCTTCTCTACTATTCCCTTTCCAAAGTGTTACTTCTCTCTTTGTCTAGTAACTAACTAATAAAAAAAAATAATTTTAAGTTAGTTGAAAAGTCATGCAAGGTCGTACAGAGACAACCTATATATATATATATATATATAGGTAGGTACTAAATGTACCTCCAAATCTCTTTGATTGTAGATATAAAAAAGGGGATGTTATATATATAGGAACTATAGGCAAATATTGACTGTCACAGTTTATAATTTAATAGCTTTTAACAGGCGTTTGTGGCATTTTAGTGGTTTCCGGGAGCGGTTTTTATATAAAAGCTATGGTCAAATATGGACCGATTCCTCTAAAATTTGACATGCAGACCAAAAGTTACATAAAACTTCTCTGCTCTAAATTTAGTTGTCATTGATATTACAATTGTACACAATTTATATCACCATAAATGTGATTCCCGGGGCAGGGTTTTATAGGAGCTCTAATTAACTGTAAACCGATTTTGACCATTTTCAGTACACAGCTTCTAAAACATATCAAAATAAGTTTTGTAAAATTTTGTGTCTTTAGCTTTTGTAGTTAAGGAGCTATCACGCTTTTATCTGATGGACAGACGGACATAAACCCCCTTTTCTTTTTGTATTTTTGTGTTTTCGTAAGTTTTTTATATGGGAGCTATGGTTAAATGATGACCGATTGCGACAAAATGTTGCACACTGGCTGTAATTGACATAAATTTAGTGGTTATCTCTGTTACAGTTTTAAATATATTGGCATTTAAATGTATTTTAAGTGAAATTTAGGCTATTTTCATAAGTTTTTTGTATGGGAGCTATGGCTTAATGTGAACCGATTTTGATGAAATTTTCTAAATCTTCTATATACCAAATTTTATCATCTAAGTTGTTATTTATTAGCAAATAAGCGATTAGCCTAGGCGAGGTTATACGGGAGCTATGGTCAAATATTAACCGATTTTGCCCAATTTTAATACAAAAATTTTCTCATAGCTCCTTTCGTTTAGGCGTTATCGTGATTTCAACAGACAGACGGACGTCGCTCAATCGTCTTAGAATTTCATAAGGATTCAGAATATATCGTTTTTGGTTTTTGAGCCAATATTAAGGAAATTACAAACGGAATGACAATCTTTATATACCCCCCATTCTTTTTGATGGTGGGTATAAAAAAAACAAACCTTTGGAAAAAATTATACACCCTGATATCCATACTTATTCAAGAAATAGTATCATATGGTAAGTTTAGCCGACTATTTATAATACTTTCATAATTGTTTTGTTTCCATTCAAAAATTGTTCTAAAAACAGTAAAATCTAAATCAAAAAATCAATACATTTGGTTATAAGAATAAGTTAGAAATTGACAACACTGCTCACGGACGAGTCAAATTCTAAATGTCAAAAAAGAAAAACTTTAGCGCACGAGAAGATATAAAACGCAGATATAAAACGTTTTTATATTACTCATTCTTACGCTCTTTTCGCTCTTGTTTCTCTTGAGTTATTTTTTATTTGAGTGAAGAAAAATTTAACTACACTCACTCACTCTTTCTGATTTTAGTACATTTTATTAATGTTGCCATATTGGGCATAATAAAATCGTGTTTTAACAATTTATTGCTTTTTGTACTAAAAATTTAGCGAGTGGTGGCAAGTGTTTTTTATATGAAAGCTAGTCAAATATGGACTGATTCCTATAAAATTTGATAAACTGATCAAAAATTGCATAAAACTTCCCTATTTTAAATATAATCGTCATAGCTATTACAATTGTATATGGGAGCTCTAACTAATTTGGAACCGATTTTGTCCATTTTCAACACACATCTTTTTCAAGACATCCAAAATACCTTTGTGATATTTTGTCCCTCCAGCTCTTTTCGTTAAGGCGCTATCGTGCTTTTATCTGACTGACAGACGGACATAAACAACCTTTTCTTTATGTATTTTTGTGTTTCCATAAGTTTTCTATATGGGAGCTATGGTGAAATGGTAACCGATTGTGACGAAATTTTGCACACTGGCTGACATTGATATAAGACTTCCTTGTGCTTAATTTAGTCTTACTAGCTTTTGTAGTTAAGGAGCTATCATGATTTTATCTGACGGACATAAATCCCCTTTTCTTTTAGAATTTTTGGGTTTTCGTAAGTTTTTTATATGGGAGCTAAGTCAAATGGTGACCGATTGCGACAAAATTTTGCACACTGGTTGACATTGACATAAGACCTCCTCGCTAAATTTAGTGGTTGTATATGTTAAAGTTTTAGATTTATTGGCATTTAAGTGCATTTTAGGTGAAATTTTGGATGTTACCGTAAGTTTTTTGGCGTTATCGTTATTTCAACAGACAGACAGACAGACATCGCTCAATCGTCTTAGAATTTCATAAGGATTCAGAATATATGTATATCGTTTTTGATTTTTGAGCCAATATTAAGGAAATTACAAACGGAATGACAATCTCAATATACCCCCCATTCTTTTTGATGGTGGGTATAATTAAAGGCCTTTTGCATATGAAACAGCGAACACATTTTTTTACTTTTGATCGCTTAGAAGTAAAAAAGTTAACTGTACCACTTTTAAAAACCCAGACTTCTCTTTTTGCTGGGAACCTTATTATGCTGGGGAATAAAGTAGAATGTGATTTAAGCTGAATAGGAAATAAAATAAGATGATTTTTTAATGAGTTAAGCAAACATGAAGGTTTGCAAAATTATTGGTTGTCTTTTCTTTAAATGTTTTTGTTAAGTTTACTAGTATTATTTCATATTCTTTTGCGATTCATACTGTGAAAATACAGTTTAGTTTTAACTATTTTAATAAATATATTTTTAGGTTTTTCAAAAACCTTTAAGTATACTTTATTTCAAAAAAAATTATATATCCATCGATAATTTAGAGTTAAAGCTAAAGTATTGAAAGTTATAGTTCGTTTGTTAAATGTATGTAAAATGGCAAAAAAAAGAAAATCTTTCTACTATTCGTGTGTATAAGTTTATAAAAAGGTACATTTTATATCATTAAGCAGAGAATAAAATAAAATTTAAAACTAAAAAATAAAACAGCACCAAGTACATTTAAGTAAATACATTTAAAATCATAAAAAATAGATATAAATACTATGCGAAAAATAATTTGTTTTAAATTTACAAAACCTACAAAAATATTGACACTCAAACATTTTGTAGTTAACGATTTGAAACAAATTTTTATTTTGAAAGTCCCATGTATTTTTTAATTTAAAAGAAAAAATTATTCAAACAAAATAAAAATTTAAAATTTGATTTGAAAGTGAATTAAGTCCAATACATTGTCAAGTATTTAACCGACAACTGAAATGTTAACAAATTTAATTCAAAAAAGTTAGTGCTTTTTCACACACATCAGGCTCTCTTAATCAGTGTCAAAACTAAAATTTTAAAAATATAAAATTTTTTTAAAAGTACTTGAAATTAAATTATTTCAATGAAAATTCAAAAAATCCTTCAAAGACGCCTTAAATACATTTTTATACAAACTAACCCCTGCGTACCCATGTGCTCTAAATAGCCCATGGGTACGCAAGGGTTGATTTGTGTAAAATGTATTAAAAGGCGCCTTGGAATTTTCATTAAAATATTAGAATAAAAACGTAATTTCTAGTACTTTTTTGAAAAATTGAATATATTAAAAATTTAACTTTTGACCATGGTAATAAAAGGGTTAATGACATCCGGTTTCAACCAAAATCAATCAACATATGAACTCTGTTCTATAGGGTGTGTAAAATATGGTCGGGCTTTGTGCCGTCTATAATATTTTCTAGCTTGTTTTAATATGAATCTATGTATTGTTGCGGACCCCTTTCGGACTTAGCCGCAATTTGACCCGGAACAAAAAAAAAAATTTTTCGTGGGGGGGCCTTAGGGAAACCGCTTTTCATCATTTTAAAAACCATAAATGGCGGGCATCCTAACTAAATTTTTTTTACCGGCCAGCACATTTATGGTTGGTAATAGAGAAATTGGCGGGCATTCTACCTAAAAAAATTGCCAAGCCGGCCAATTTCATGTTTTTTTATACCCTTCACCACCATAGGTGGAAAGGGTATTATAAGTTTGTGCTGATGTTTGTAACGCATGAAAATATTTGTCTTAGACCCATCTTTTAGTATACCAATAGGCTTAGAATCACTTTCTGAGTCGATTTAGCGATGTCTGTCCGTCCGTCCGTCTGGCTGGCTGGACCCCCATGTAAACCTTGTAATCAAACTACAGGTCGCAATTCTAAAGATAATTTGATGAAATTTGGCACAAATATTTTTTTTTGATAATGGGACCATGGCTATTGAAATTCGTCAAAATCGGTTCATTATTTATGGTACCTCCCATAGGTCCCACTTCCCGGAATTGATATATTGACCACAAATATCAATATTTTTTCATGAAATTTAAAACAAATACTACTTATGTAAACATAAATCACTGTACCAAATTTCGTTGAAATCGGCCCACATTTGACCATAGCTCCCATACAAACTCTTCTGTCAAAACGCACTAAATGAGACAAAAAAATCATTAAAACGCTCGTAAATCTGAAGATAATGAGAATTTTGAGTTATAATTTTTGTAACAACTGTAACAACTTGCCAAATTTCGAGATAATCGGTCCGCATTTGACCCTAGCTCTCATATAAGTCCAAATGACGGAAACAGCTTAAATATACAAGTTTTGGGAAAATGTTTGTCAAAATTTAGCAAATATTTGTCTTTATACAAGAAAAATAACACCTTTGACATTAGTGTTGAAGGGTATCGTATGGTCGGGCTTGACCGACTATAGCACTTTCTTACTTGTTTTTAAAAAAATCATAAATGGCGAGCATCCTATCTAACTTTTTGCCGGCCAGCACATTTATGATTTTTAAGGAATTGGCGGACATCCTAACTAAATTTTGCCCCGCCGGCCAATTCCAATTTTTTTGTAATCGTAGGGATGGAGCTGGTGACTCGTTGGGTGATCAACCGGTCCTTGGTCGAATCACCATGCTTTCTATTTCGCATCTGCAAAATAATAAGATTATTGATAAAGAAATATTTTAACAATATTCGATGTACTTACCTCACATGTTAGTCAGCGTCTTCTTCTCCTCGTATTGTTCCTTAAACCTGAAAAATAAAAAAGAAAAGAAAAATTAAATAAATTAACAATTAAAATAAAATTTTAAACAATTTCTGCTTCTTTACTTACCTTTTTTTTCTGTAATTATTAATGAAATGTGGCTGTCAGCTGTTTTGTATTTACGTTTAATTTTGGTGTTGCCACCATTATAGGGAAATACTATAGTGATGGTACGTGAGAAATGAAACAGTGGGGTCATGAATGGATTTGTTTTGTATTAATTTTTTTTATGTTAATATTTAAAAGCGGGAATTGTAATACGGTTTTAAAATTTAGAAAAGGACAAATATTCTGAGCTTAACAAAGTAGAAGATAGTGACAATGGACTTTGGACTCAGAAGACATATTTTTAATTGGAAAGGCGCGTTAATTTTTTTTAAGAGCGAAGAGAGAAATATATGTCTTGGAAAGAAAAATTAATTTATTGGACTTCATGGATGAATTGAGAGAGCTTGAAAGAAGATTCAAGGTTTGGACACACAACTATTAAGAACAACTTTAAACTTTGTCTTAAAATAAAGAGTTCGAAAGAAAAATTAATTTTTAAACCAAGCAGCATTATTAACAAAATTAAAACCAAAGTAGAAAAATTATAAAAGAAAAGAACATTAAACCAATAAAAAAAAAGTAAACGAAATTAAATAAACTAAAACTGTGTTAAATAACATTCTCGCATAAAAACAAAAAAAAAATTTTTTTTTTTGATGATATAAGAATAAATCTTTATTTGACAAAAAAAAAATTAAAGAAGTCCATTCTATAAGAGCTTGAGAATCTTCCATCTACATAAAATAAATCCTGGGGTAATTTGGTGAAGAGCTGTGAGAAACCAAAAAAAAAAAAAACATCCGTTGGTGGAACAAAGTCACTAGAAGCGTGTCAGGAACTGGGGACCGATTGACTGAAGTCCAAAGAGTTCAGCGTTCCAGAAGCCACTACAGCAAAAACCTATTAAGCCAAGGTGTCAGGTATTTAAGACTGAGATAAAAGTCTATGAATTAAGTGTCTATAAATTATAATAAAAGGAAAAAGAAAAACATTAAAAGATTAAAATCGAATTGAGGAATAAAACAATAAAACAAACATAAAGCTACATTTGATATTAAAATTGCTAGGATTAAGAGAATGAATGTTTTGTTTATTAATGTAAATTTTGTAAAAATCTAAAACATAAACTTTAAGAAAAGAAGAAATTAGTCCTCAGAATCCCAATTAGTTGGATAAAAATTTAGCACATTTTTGGCCTGTGGCAAATTGTTATATAAGGAAATATAGTCAATAATAGTCAATGTTTCTTGTTAGGTTTTAGGGAGCTCCTTCAAACCAAGATCAGGAAGTGAAAACATTTAGTGAAGAAAATTTCATTAGTAAAATAAACAAAAAAATCCCCTTATATAGTACTTGTTAGAGTCCAAAAATTATTTAGCAATCATATATATTGAACAATTTTTTTTTGTGTCTGTTATTGGCAGTTATATTAGTTTATGTTTAGGATTTATTTTTATCAATTGTATTTAGATTAAGTTTTTTTTTTGTTAATTTTCTACGATTTAAAACTAATTTTTTTTTAACAATTAAACTTAAAAGGAAATTTGTTGTTAAAGTAAATGTTGATTTAATATTGAGAACCATTAATTTCAAATTTAGCCGTTTTTTTTTTATCTGAATAACCTGAAAAGAAAAGAAAGACAGATATATGTATGTTAGTTTTAAGATTTTTTTTAGATTTTAATTATTATTTAATAAAATATGGTTAATGTGATTTAAAGAAAAGAAAAATGAGTTGCTAAATTATTTAATTAGGGGTAAAGCAATATGAGGTAAGTGGCGTGATAGGCGGTGGTATGGGGTCATAAGCCAAAAATAGGAATTTTGTGACCATGGTCGGGAAAGGGCGGCTGAAGGATACCATCTTCCTTCCATCATAATCTGTGATATTTACTGTGCAATTTTAGTATTTTAGTTTATTTGTCGTTTGTTTGTTTGTTTATGAAAAACATTTTTTTTTATTGCTACATCCTTTGGGCTAGAGGTGAAGGGGGGAATGCAGACCTCCACTGAGAGCCAGAGCTAGCCGGCGTTCCCTCTAGCGCCACCTAAGGTCTCGTAACAATATGGCGCCCAAAGGTTAAGCATTCGATCTTGTCATTGTTTGCTTAGTGTGTAAGACACCAAAACACATTTCTTTTAATAGCCCACTAAAGAAAAAGTAAATAGTCCATAACGAATTAAATTTGCGACGATAGTTATTTCTTTTACAGATTTCATATCCGTTCTGGTAATCCGGAAGTCAGCTGTATGTAAATATGTATGGAAAAAATTATAGTAGCAATTTGATATAGTTTAAGTATTCAAAGGAGAAGTTGAAAATCATAGGGTTCAATTTTAGAACACTCTATTGGTTCAATAACCCTCAATAAAGTAAAATTTTTAGAAAAAAGGATTGGTAATATTCGCCACTTACAAATATAACAATATCCGCTCAGGACAAGAACCTGAGGTCAGAAGTATTGAAAGATTGTAACAAGCCTTCTTCAAATTTTTGATGAAGATTTACCAAAACTTTAAATTTTAGTTTCCGGAAGGTAGAATGACTTTGTCACAGATTAATATGCTCTTAGAGAGAGCCAAACAGTTTTTTTTTTATAAAATAATACCGCTCACGCCACTACGCATATTGAAACCCCTAATATTAAGATTTTGATTATTTTAAACAATTTTTTATTATATAGTTTTTTTTTGTTTCGTATTAGTATTTAGTTTGAAATCGTCGTTATATAAGTATAACTTGTCCCTTCGACTGTTTCATTCTCATGTAATCCTGGTTCAATAAGTTTTGTTTAATGTTCATGAGTTAAGTTTTTGTTATGAACAGAGAAACTAGATCGCAGTCAAAAAATAAAGAAAGCGAACGTCAAAAAGAATTTGATCGTGTAAGAAGCAAAGATACAAGAAAAAGAACTTTACAAGCTGATCTAAATACATCTTCTCTGCCTACTATACCGAAGCAAAGAAAATACTTTAGGAATTTTACAGTTATGGCTGAAAATAATCCTAATACTAGTAGCCAATTCGTTGATTTGTCCGGAAGCATTACACCGCGTTACACACATTCTGTCCCATGAACCAAATATACTTTTTCGGAAAGGGAACAAAAAATAAAAATACACGTGTATCGCCGATTTTCATGTACACGTCAGAATTTTTTTTTTTTTGTGTTTTAAAATAAAGCTCGTAGTGTCCGTCTGTCTGCCTGTGAGAAAGAATTTGGATACGTTTTTAACCCTTTTTCCGTGATCCAATCGAGCTGAATTTATGCAGGCAGACTAGTGGAAATGTCTGTATCACGTCAAATTAAAAAAAAAAAAATATTTTTATCAATTCTCAGATTTTCCGGAATTTTTTTGAAAAATTGGTTATCAGTTTTTTCTAAATGTTTCAGTTCCTTAAGAAACCGATTTTTTTTATTAATTTTGTTATATTAACATTGAAAATTGTTATATTAAAAATTTGTATGGCTTTTAAAGAAACTTCGGCCTTTTATTTTGGCGTTTGTAAGCATTTGTGTCACCATCGCGACATATAGACCAACAGTATTCGCCAAGCATATGCGTAATGTCTTGTCCTTTAAAGCGCTTTTCAATAGCCGCAATGTCCTGATGGAACCTTTCGCCATGCTCATCGCTATAAGCTCCTAAGTCATCAGGGAAAAAATCTAAATGATTGTGAAGCAAATGGATCTTTAACGACATTAATATGCCCATTTCGCCATATGCCGAAATCATTTCTGCGACAATATTTTTATAATTGGCAGCTCGTTTGTTGCCAAGAAACTGCTCAATAACGACAACTGTACCTTTCCATGCACGTTGTTCGACAGCATTCAATTTAGATGAAAATTCATTACTTGCAATTATTTTTTTTATCTGTGGACCATTAAAAACACCTTAAATCATACACATCATTAACAAAAATAAATTTACTGAATGACTTCTTAAAAAATACCTGCATGAATCTTTGCGCCGCTCAATTTTGGAAAAATTTTGCGCAAACTTGCAATCGCCTCGCCTTCACGATCCAGCTTTTTAACAAAATTTGATACGAGACCGAGCTTAATGTGTAATGGTGGCAAAATGATTTGAGATGGCTGCACCAATGGTAGATTCTCTATACTTTCTACACCCACTTTGTAGCATGTTCGCGGCTTCCACTTAAATTCAGTGTAATGCTGATCTCTTTTGCGACCTTCCCATGTACACAAAAAGCACTGGTGAGTTGGAAATCCACGCTTAATACCCATGAGTAATCCGACCACTTTCAGATCGCAGCAAATTTTCCAATTATGCTCTTGGTACTTTATCAGCTGTAATATTAATTCCATGCCTTCGTATGTTTCTTTGAGGTTTGTGGCATATGCGATCGGGACAGATGGTTGTTTGTTACCGATATGAAGCAGCACCACTTTAAGGCTGTTGACTGATGCATCTATGAAAAGTCGCCACTCCTCTGAAATATGAGGGTAACCAATTCTTGCAAACATCGAATCAATGTCATAACAATAAGCCAGGTTTTTTTCCCGATCTTCGTGCAATTTAAAAAATTCGTCATATGGAATAGTGCTACCTCGATCACGAGCGGCTGTTATTTTAAAATCAGCAGCCACTATATTCCACTGCTTAAAGCGTGATGCAAAGAGTTCCGCTGTTCTCCTCGACAAATTTCCGTCTCGTACAAGGTCATTGAAGTCGGCTTGTGTTACTAAATGCGGCACTGCAGTCCCAAGTTCACTGGATGTTGGTACATATTCCGATCCTTCTGAATTCTCGCATTTCGCATTAGATGCAAGAAATGTTGCTAGCATTGTTGAAACTACTGTTGAGTTTCCATCGCTTATTTCGGGAACATCATCAAAAATCTCCACTGAAGCCGCTATACGTTCTTCTGGTGAGTACAGGACCGCTGGAATAACCGATTCTACATTAGCATAGCGAATTTTGTTGCGGCGAAAGTATTGGTATCCTTTAGTCTTAGGAAAAGTTACGCAAAAGTAGCACAATTCATTGCAGTGCTCCGTACGTGGTAGCCAAATTGTTGGTACAGCGTACTTTATTGTTGACCTGCCATCAGTAAACGTGCATAAATTTCTATAACAATAGTCGCACACGACTTCCGGAGTATACCACAAGTAAGGAACATAAGCAGTTTTGAATATTTTCTGAAACGAATTAACCACTGTTTTCGTAATATTCCTCAAATTTTTATTTGGTGCGAATAAGCCACAAACGTAACAAAAGTTATTTCGAGTCGGGCACTGCATTGATAAACGTTGGTCGGGTTCTTTTATCACTGATACTGAGAATAAAACACTTTTCTATTAAGATTTAAAAACAATACTCTTTATTTACGAATAACTTTACAATTACTTATAACTTTGATTTAATCACACGATTTTTTTTTTAATCTGAGAATTGATAAAAATTAATTTTTTTAAAAAAATTTGACGTGCTACTGACATTTCCAGGAATCTGCCTGCTCGATTGGATCACTGAAAAAGGGTTAAAAACTTATCCTAAGTCTTTCACATAGGCAGAAAAATGGACACTACGAGCATTATATTTTATATGAAAAAAAAAAAAAAATCTGACGTGTACATGAAAATCGCCGATACACGTGTATTTTTATTTTTTCTCCCCTTTCCGAAAATGTATATTTGGTTCATGGGACAGAAAAAAAGTTAGTTTTTGTAACGCGGTGTTATGACCGGAAATCAAAATCCGTCAACTAGTGCTCAAAGCTACGTGGGACCGGAAATGCCATCGTTAAATATTAATAACAATGAGGATAACATACCGTCTGATGTAACCTAGAACTGAACTAGAACTGAGCTAGAACTGAACTAGAACTGAACCTAGAACTGAACCTAGAACTGAACTAGAACTGAACTAGCACTAAACTAGAACTGAATCAGAACTGAACTAGAACAGAACTAAACTGAACTAGAACTGACTTATATCTGAACTAGAACTGACCTATTCCTCAATTAGAACTGATCTGCAACTGAAATAGAACTGAACTAGAACTGACTTAGAGTCGAACAAGAATTAAACTAGAACTGACCTATCCCTCAACTAGAACTGATCTACAACTGAAATTGAACCGATCTAGAATTTAACTGGAATTAGGACCGATGTTTATTTAAAAATAAAAATTTTTAATAATTTTATGAATTTTTTTTCTCAAAATTTTTTTAATTTTTTTTAATTATGTATAACTAATTTTAATTTAATTTTTTATTAAAAAACAATGAAACTTTTATTAAACCTGTAATTATTCCCAAGACAATAACTCAAACTTATTGCTTAAAAAAATGTATCGACCTTCATGGGATGTTTTTAGTCTTTTCTATATAACTGTTGTAAGACCGTTTCGAAAATTTTTCTAAAAATACATGGTGATCGCTTGCAATTTAATTAATCATTTAAAGAAAGTTTGGTTTTTAAGCACTTTTTATTAAAATGTAAAAAATTCTCAAAACCATAACTTTGAAATTTATTTTTTTATTTAAAATTTATAATTGTCATATATTTATACTTATTTGACACTAATTTAGTTATTTTTAAATATTAATTTATTTAACTTAAAGTTCAGAAGTGAAAAATCTAAAATTTATAAAATTTTTCAAAATTTATAATTTTGTTATTTTTTAGTTTTTCTTTTATAACTCTAGTTTTAAGTTAGTGAACATTTTTTAAAAATTATCTTAAAATTCCTAACACTTTAACGAATAATAAGAAGAAAGTTTTGTTTCATTAAACCAATTTACTAAGTCATAAGAAATTGCCAAAGTCAAAAATTACAGCATATGAAATTTCTTTAAAATTTTGTGTCAGAACCAACTGTTTTCGCCCTTTTTTAATGTGAGTAACAAATTTAGATTCCATCTGTTTAACTTAGAGGGTTTTTGAAATAATTATCCCTAAATGTTTCTAATAAAGGCGCTTTCTTTTCAAATTTTATTTTGGAACCCTCCAACAGTTTCCTAATGTAACATTTTTAACAATTTAATTCTTAATTTTATTTGATCATAAAATATTAAAACAGTTGAAGTAACTCCTTAATATTTCGATTCTTTCGATTTCAACTAAAACCCAGTTTTGGCCTTAAAGAATTTGGTATAAAATAACCAAAGGGCGACTAATGGCTTAAAAATATATGAAATTTTAAATGATTAAGGCGACAAAATGACCATGTGACGCCACTTATTGTTGGATAGGGGCAATAAGAAAATTTTATGAATTAAAAAGAAGGAATTTTTTTTTGAAACTAAAAAAGGAAACAAAGTTAGTCAATAATTTTTTAAAGGACTTATTGTATTTTCTTCATCTAAATCATTTATGGAATTATATGGAGCAGCTTTGTTTAAGGAAGGGGTTCTTCTTTTTTTGTCTTGAAAACAATAGCTGAGTATTTAAGGCGTCTTTGGCGTCACCATTGTTGAACTGATCAGAGCAGAAGATGAGTTGCTGTTGGGTGTTAGTGGCTGGAATCTTGTCTTTTTCAGATTCGAGGTTTTATTGTGGGAGCTTTAGTTTCTTATTTTTTATATAGGTTTTTGTTATAGTTTTCGTTATTTTGTCAAATACGAAACAGAAAACTGAAATTATCCCGCTGAGTGCTCGTAACTGAAATCACTGAATTTTTAAAGAAAATATTTTTATTTAAAAAAATAAAAATATACAAAAAATTTGTTAAGAGTTTTGAAACAGATACCAAAATCAAAGAATGAAAGAAATATTATGTCCAACTTACCATTTTTTTCTTATTGTTAAATTTAATTTTAATTTTAATTTAAATTTAATTTTAATTTACAATTTTCAACCTATTCTATTGAAATACTGAAAGGCAATGAGCGTCATAAGCCGCCATTATTTGGCTTCACCTTTTTGAAGGTTGCCACATAGTTTAGTACTAAAAAGTAACTAAGGTGTTACCGTTTATATTTACACAATATATTTATCTCTATATATATTTTTATCATGACGCCTGATATAAACTTATTAGTGTGTACATTTTTTTATTGTCTTAAAAATAAAACAAAATTTTTTTTAATTTAAGATAATAAAATTTATTAATATACTATAAAGAAGCAAAACACGGAATTCATTATATTTCCAAACGGAATTGAATTCTGTGACATGGCATTTTCTATAGAAAAATACTGAAATTTTTCTATAAAAAAATTTATGAAATTAATTTACAATACTAAATTTTTCCATAGAAAAATCAACGTTTTTGAAGTTTCTGTACACCAAAATTTGCGATACTGAAATTTTTCTATAAAAAATCCATCGATTAAATATATAAAATATATTGTTAAGATCAAAATTTCGATTTATAAAACATTTTTCAACAAAAAATTTATAAAAAATTTTTACACACAATACTGCTACGCAAAGCTTTTTTAAAATCTGAATGTATTAGTTATTAAATTGAGGGTTATTTTAAACATATATATAAATAAAATATGTTATTAGATTTGAAGAAATATCCTAAGACATATATGTCCCAATGTGGGGCATGGTGCATATTAACAAAAAAATCTTTTTATAAAAAAACACTAAAAATTCAAACAATACTTACAATTAATATTTTTAAGTATCGAAATCAGGTTTGAAAAAAAAACAGTTTTAAAAAAATTTAAATTAGACCGACACTTAAATGTTACGCTTTTTGTTTTTTTCATTGTATTTTTTCTTTGTTTGTCAAAAATAAATAGATTAAAATATATCTTAAATGTTCATAAAAATACATTTGTAAAGCATTTTATCAGCAAAAACATGTGAAGTATGTACGAAGTCCGAAAAGTAAGAATTAACTATAGAGTGATGCGTGTGGTGCAAATATTATCTTTTACTTCCAGTTTCCTTTTGCTTTCTTGATATAACAGGGTCAAAAAAATTTACAACTCTTCCTAGTGATTTTGTCTGGTGTAGTTGCCCATGAGTTACAGGATGCCATACACTTTTTAAACTATGTGGCATCTCACTTATATATATGACATACATGGCAACGCCTGTCTTCTAATAATTAGAACTATACGAAGTGGCAACCTAATTTGCCGGTGCTTTTAAAAATTTTAGCCTGGCAACAAATTGGGAAGATATAAAACTTTTTTACAACAACAACAAGGCATATAAAACGATGTTCCCACGGCAGTATGTTCTTGGTGTTAAAATGAGTGAAATTTTAAAATTGCTTATTTTAGAACATTTCAAAACTTTTTTTAACAACTTTGTTTTACCAAAAACGGTGTGAGGTATAGTGTGATATACCAAACTAAGCCCAATTAGGCCCTCTATTACCCCTATATAGCCAAAGTAATATACAACGCCATTTTTCGGAGCTAGGGCCCGAAATGTAAATTTAGTGAAATTTGACTACTTCAAAACTTTTTTTAACAACTTTGTTCTACCAAAAACGGTGTAGGGTATAGTGTGATATACCAAACTAAGCCCAATTAGGCCCTCTATTACCCTTATATAGCCAAAGTAATATACAACGCCATTTTTCGGAGCTAGGGCCCGGAAAGTAAATTGAGTGAAATTTTACTATTTCAAAATTTTTTTTAACAACTTTGTTCTACCAAAAACGGTGTAGGGTATAGTGTGATATACCAAACTAAGCCCAATTAGGCCCTCTATTACCCTTATATAGCCAAAGTAATATACAACGCCATTTTTCGGAGCTAGGGCCCGGAAAGTAAATTGAGTGAAATTTTACTATTTCAAAATTTTTTTTAACAACTTTGTTCTACCAAAAACGGTGTAGGGTATAGTGTGATATACCAAACTAAGCCCAATTAGGCCCTCTATTACCCCTATATAGCCAAAGTGATATACAACGCCACTTTTCGGAGCTAGGGCCCGGAAAGTAAATTGAGTGAAATTTTACTATTTCAAAATTTTTTTTAACAACTTTGTTCTACCAAAAACGGTGTAGGGTATAGTGTGATATACCAAACTAAGCCCAATTAGGCCCTCTATTACCCTTATATAGCCAAAGTAATATACAACGCCATTTTTCGGAGCTAGGGCCCGGAAAGTAAATTGAGTGAAATTTTACTATTTCAAAATTTTTTTTAACAACTTTGTTCTACCAAAAACGGTGTAGGGTATAGTGTGATATACCAAACTAAGCCCAATTAGGCCCTCTATTACCCTTATATAGCCAAAGTAATATACAACGCCATTTTTCGGAGCTAGGGCCCGGAAAGTAAATTGAGTGAAATTTTACTATTTCAAAATTTTTTTTAACAACTTTGTTCTACCAAAAACGGTGTAGGGTATAGTGTGATATACCAAACTAAGCCCAATTAGGCCCTCTATTACCCCTATATAGCCAAAGTGATATACAACGCCACTTTTCGGAGCTAGGGCCCGGAAAGTAAATTGAGTGAAATTTTACTATTTCAAAACTTTTTTTAACAACTTTGTTCTACCAAAAACGGTGTAGGGTATAGTGTGATATACCAAACCAAGCCCAATTAGGCCCTCTATTACCCCTATATAGCCAAAGTAATATACAACGCCATTTTTCGGAGCTAGGGCCCGGAAAGTAAATTGAGTGAAATTTTACTATTTCAAAATTTTTTTTAACAACTTTGTTCTACCAAAAACGGTGTAGGGTATAGTGTGATATACCAAGCTAAGCCCAATTAGGCCCTCTATTACCCCTATATAGCGAAAGTAATATACAACGCCATTTTTCGGAGCTAGGGCCCGGAAAGTAAATTGAGTGAAATTTGACTATTTCAAAACTTTTTTTAACAACTTTGTTCTACCAAAAACGGTGTAGGGTATAGTGTGATATACCAAACCAAGCCCAATTAGGCCCTCTATTACCCCTATATAGCCAAAGTAATATACAACGCCATTTTTCGGAGCTAGGGCCCGGAAAGTAAATTGAGTGAAATTTTACTATTTCAAAATTTTTTTTAACAACTTTGTTCTACCAAAAACGGTGTAGGGTATAGTGTGATATACCAAACTAAGCCCAATTAGGCCCTCTATTACCCCTATATAGCCAAAGTAATATACAACGCCATTTTTCGGAGCTAGGGCCCGGAAAGTAAATTGAGTGAAATTTTACTATTTCAAAATTTTTTTAACAACTTTGTTCTACCAAAAACGGTGTGAGGTATATTGTGATATACCAAACTATGCCCAATTAGGTCCTCTATTACCTCTATATAGCCAAAGTAATATACAACGCCATTTTTCGGAGCTAGGGTCCGAAACGTGACTTAAGTGAATTTTGAAATGAGCTGAAAAACAGTTATGAGTAAGAGTTTATTTTTAATTTGCTTTCAATTTTTATTTTTGTAACTTGTTTTTATTTGATTTATTTTAACATAATTTTTATTTATTTTTGTATTAATTTATATACTTATTCATTTATGTACATAATACAAAGCCTTCAATGGCTGAAATAAAATATTACAAAGCACAAAAACAATAGTCAATTAATTTCAAAATACAACAAAAACTAAAATAATATAATTATATTATACAAAATACTAAAATATTATAATTATATTGTACAAAATAACTTAAATTACTACTACGAATTAATAATTTTTTATTTGTTAAATTTTATTTTATTTAATTTTATTTTCATGTGTTTGTTGTAAAAGTTTTATATCTTTTTTTTAAATCTCATTGTTGCCACATTAGAAAATGTACTAAAATGAGTAAAATTGTTCTAAAATTCTAAAAGATTGAGAGGGGGTGGGTTTTTATTTGATTCGCTCAGAGAAATTAAAACCCAACACAAATATTTTATTTACTTTGAGTGAAAGAGAGAAAAAACAAAAAAGTTTTATATCTCCGTTTTATATTTTCACGCCGATAAAACTTTAATTTGTTAAAACATTCTTGTTTATAGCAAAAGCTTTTTAAAGGCCAAAAACAGCTTTTGTGTATGTAATTGTTATATTTGTGTCAACGGGTTAGCTAAGACACAAACTATTTTTAGACATTTATTGCTCGTTAATATAGCCAATGCAATTTCTTAGGCGACAAATAAAATAGGAAAAAACAAACTTTTTACAGGATGGTTCAGAAAAAATAGAAACAATAACAAGTAAGAGTGTTCGCACAGGCAACAGAAGGGCTTGCAGTAAATTCATCGTGTCCAAATGCTCTTATTCTCATTAACACACACAACATGTTTGAACCGAACGTCTATATGAATAGAGCAATATAATATGCCAACAATACAAACAACATGTACAATTCAACATTGATAAGTGAGCTTATTTGAATTTTTTCATCATTTTGAATTTGTTTATCAAAGGCAAAATTAGAAGGAATACGCATTGGAAAATGCACAGTGGTTTATAAGATTTTTTTTTTTTATTAGTTTGGTAACTTTTTAATTGACGTAGTAGAGAAAAATGTGTATGTATAATTATTCCACGTCACCTCAAGTTTTACGGAAAATTACGGTTATAGGGATATAACATTCTAATTGTATAATTGAATAGAGCAATAAGAGTTATTCAGAAAAATATATATATACACAGTGAGATTGAATGTATAGAAAAATTATTTTTATGCTAAACATTCAATCGTTTTTATAGTAATACGTTTATTTCTTTATAGAAATACGTTTATTTCTTTATAGAAAAATAAACTTAAATTTTTTTCTATGTAAAACACATTTAAAAAAAAAATACGTTTTCTAAATAAAAAATACATTTAGTTAAAAAAACAAACTTTTACTTTAAAAATAAAAACATGTTTTTTTTATAGAAAAAGTAAGTTGTTCTATAGAAAAAGTAAGTTTTTCTATAGAAAAAGTAAGTTTTTCTATAGAAAAAGTAAGTTTTTCTATAGAAAAAGTAAGTTTTTCTATAGAAAAAGTAAGTTTTTCTATAGAAAAAGTAAGTTTTTCTATAGAAAAAGTAAGTTTTTCTATAGAAAAAGTAAGTTTTTCTATAGAAAAAGTAAGTTTTTCTATAGAAAAAGTAAGTTTTTCTATAGAAAAAGTAAGTTTTTCTATAGAAAAAGTAAGTTTTTCTATAGAAAAAGTAAGTTTTTCTATAGAAAAAGTAAGTTTTTCTATAGAAAAAGTAAGTTTTTCTATAGAAAAAGTAAGTTTTTCTATAGAAAAAGTAAGTTTTTCTATAGAAAAAGTAAGTTTTTCTATAGAAAAAGTAAGTTTTTCTATAGAAAAAGTAAGTTTTTCTATAGAAAAAGTAAGTTTTTCTATAGAAAAAGTAAGTTTTTCTATAGAAAAAGTAAGTTTTTCTATAGAAAAAGTAAGTTTTTCTATAGAAAAAGTAAGTTTTTCTATAGAAAAAGTAAGTTTTTCTATAGAAAAAGTAAGTTTTTCTATAGAAAAAGTAAGTTTTTCTATAGAAAAGTAAGTTTTTCTATAGAAAAAGTAAGTTTTTCTATAGAAAAAGTAAGTTTTTCTATAGAAAAAGTAAGTTTTTCTACAGAAAAAGTAAGTTTTTCTATAGAAAAAGTAAGTTTTTCTATAGAAAAAGTAAGTTTTTCTATAGAAAAAGTAAGTTTTTCTATAGAAAAAGTAAGTTTTTCTATAGAAAAAGTAAGTTTTTCTATAGAAAAAGTAAGTTTTTCTATAGAAAAAGTAAGTTTTTCTATAGAAAAAGTAAGTTTTTCTATAGAAAAAGTAAGTTTTTCTATAGAAAAAGTAAGTTTTTCTATAGAAAAAGTAAGTTTTTCTATAGAAAAAGTAAGTTTTTCTATAGAAAAAGTAAGTTTTTCTATAGAAAAAGTAAGTTTTTCTATAGAAAAAGTAAGTTTTTCTATAGAAAAAGTAAGTTTTTCTATAGAAAAAGTAAGTTTTTCTATAGAAAAAGTAAGTTTTTCTATAGAAAAAGTAAGTTTTTCTATAGAAAAAGTAAGTTTTTCTATAGAAAAAGTAAGTTTTTCTATAGAAAAAGTAAGTTTTTCTATAGAAAAAGTAAGTTTTTCTATAGAAAAAGTAAGTTTTTCTATAGAAAAAGTAAGTTTTTCTATAGAAAAAGTAAGTTTTTCTATAGAAAAAGTAAGTTTTTCTATAGAAAAAGTAAGTTTTTCTATAGAAAAAGTAAGTTTTTCTATAGAAAAAGTAAGTTTTTCTATAGAAAAAGTAAGTTTTTCTATAGAAAAAGTAAGTTTTTCTATAGAAAAAGTAAGTTTTTCTATAGAAAAAGTAAGTTTTTCTATAGAAAAAGTAAGTTTTTCTATAGAAAAAGTAAGTTTTTCTATAGAAAAAGTAAGTTTTTCTATAGAAAAAGTAAGTTTTTCTATAGAAAACGTAAGTTTTTCTATTGAAAAAGTAAGTTTTTCTATAGAAAAAGTAAGTTTTTCTATAGAAAAAGTAAGTTTTTCTATAGAAAAAGTAAGTTTTTCTATAGAAAAAGTAAGTTTTTCTGTAGAAAAAGTAAGTTTTTCTATAGAAAAAGTAAGTTTTTCTATAGAAAACGTAAGTTTTTCTATAGAAAACGTAAGTTTTTCTATTGAAAAAGTAAGTTTTTCTATATAGAAAAAGTAAGTTTTTCTATAGAAAACGTAAGTTTTTCTATAGAACACGTAAGTTTTTCTATAGAACACGTAAGTTTTTCTATAAAAAAAAAGATTTTCTATAGAAAACGTAAGTTTTTCTATAAAAAAAAAAAAAAATACTATACTGAATATACATTTGTCAAATAGATACGTTTTTTCTATAGAAACAACAAAAAAAATTTCAATGCTGACTGATAGAATTTTTTGCTTCTCCTGTAAAATTTTTAAATTTTTAGATAGTGCGGATTGCGTTTTAGCTGATGATAGTAATAATAAATATTACTTGCAAGATCAAATTGCAAACAGAATTAACATTTTCGGACAAAAATTACCTATTTTATCTAGACAATACTAATAGACATCAAAAACCACTGTAAACTAAAATAAAAAAAAGATCTTGCCTTTGAACAAATTCAAACACAATGATTTCTTGCTTTTTGCATTTCAATGTTTATCAAATTTTTGTATGTTTAGTATAAAAGCCAACTACACGAATGGACAAGTTTGATTCGACCTATGACAAAAATAAGACTGTATTCAACATGCGAGTTGTTCGATTGCCTTAAAATGAACAACATGTATACAAGTTCGAACAAGTTTGATTAATTCATTCACTCCCAGTTTAAAGAAAATCATTTTCAATGAAGGGAAATATGTTCGGTTGCTTTAAAATGAACAGCAAAAGAGTGTGTGTAGGCAAGTTTGATCTTTTACAAATAAAAGACAAGTTTTTTGTGCTTTTATTATTGTTGAAGGTTTTTTAATCAGCAAGTGAAGTTCTCTGTTAGATACCCTTCACCAATGGTATTGCAAAAGTAAAATACATATTTAAAATTGTTAGTGGTTAATAGTTAAGATTTTACATTTTTCTTACGATTTTTCCTATTTAAATAAAAAACGATCTTTTTATATCCTTTACCAATACACCAATACATTTTAGGAAATGGTTCCCCAAAACACTCTGTAAAATTTTATCAAAATCGGTTCATAAACAACTGAGATATCGCCAAATCACTAAATTTAATATATCGCAATTGCCCAAAGTACGCATTAGAGAAAGTTTGCTGAAAAAATTAAATGCGGAAATAGGAGAAACCATCCTCCTGGAGAACGGACATATATAAATTTTATATTAGATTATAGAAAATTCCCCCGCCAAGCTCGTTATTAAAATTTGTCAAAAGAGTTTAATTAACAACTAAGATATCGCCAAAACACTACTTTTGATGTATAGCAAATAGAAAAAATAAGTTTTTCTATAGAAAAAATAAGTTTTTCTATAGAAAAAATAAGTTTTTCTATAGAAAAAATAAGTTTTTCTATAGAAAAAATAAGTTTTTCTATAGAAAAAATAAGTTTTTCTATAGAAAAAATAAGTTTTTCTATAGAAAAAATAAGTTTTTCTATAGAAAAAATAAGTTTTTCTATAGAAAAAATAAGTTTTTCTATAGAAAAAATAAGTTTTTCTATAGAAAAAATAAGTTTTTCTATAGAAAAAATAAGTTTTTCTATAGAAAAAATAAGTTTTTCTATAGAAAAAATAAGTTTTTCTATAGAAAAAATAAGTTTTTCTATAGAAAAAATAAGTTTTTCTATAGAAAAAATAAGTTTTTCTATAGAAAAAATAAGTTTTTCTATAGAAAAAATAAGTTTTTCTATAGAAAAAATAAGTTTTTCTATAGAAAAAATAAGTTTTTCTATAGAAAAAATAAGTTTTTCTATAGAAAAAATAAGTTTTTCTATAGAAAAAATAAGTTTTTCTATAGAAAAAATAAGTTTTTCTATAGAAAAAATAAATTTTTTCTATAGAAAACATAAGTTTTTCTATAGAAAACATAAGTTTTTCTATAGAAAACATAAGTTTTTCTATAGAAAAAATAAGTTTTTCTATAGAAAAAATAAGTTTTTCTATAGAAAAAATAAGTTTTTCTATAGAAAAAATAAAGTTTTTCTATAGAAAAAATAAGTTTTTCTATAGAAAAAATAAGTTTTTCTATAGAAAAAATAAGTTTTTCTATAGAAAAAATAAGTTTTTCTATAGAAAAAATAAGTTTTTCTATAGAAAAAATAAGTTTTTCTATAGAAAAAATAAGTTTTTCTATAGAAAAAATAAGTTTTTCTATAGAAAAAATAAGTTTTTCTATAGAAAAAATAAGTTTTTCTATAGAAAAAATAAGTTTTTCTATAGAAAAAATAAGTTTTTCTATAGAAAAAATAAGTTTTTCTATAGAAAAAATAAGTTTTTCTATAGAAAAAATAAGTTTTTCTATAGAAAAAATAAGTTTTTCTATAGAAAAAATAAGTTTTTCTATAGAAAAAATAAGTTTTTCTATAGAAAAAATAAGTTTTTCTATAGAAAAAATAAGTTTTTCTATAGAAAAAATAAGTTTTTCTATAGAAAAAATAAGTTTTTCTATAGAAAAAATAAGTTTTTCTATAGAAAAAATAAGCTTTTTCTATAGAAAAAATAAGTTTTTCTATAGAAAAAATAAGTTTTTCTATAGAAAAAATAAGTTTTTCTATAGAAAAAATAAGTTTTTCTATAGAAAAAATAAGTTTTTCTATAGAAAAAATAAGTTTTTCTATAGAAAAAATAAGTTTTTCTATAGAAAAAATAAGTTTTTCTATAGAAAAAATAAGTTTTTCTATAGAAAAAATAAGTTTTTCTATAGAAAAAATAAGTTTTTCTATAGAAAAAATAAGTTTTTCTATAGAAAAAATAAGTTTTTCTATAGAAAAAATAAGTTTTTCTATAGAAAAAATAAGTTTTTCTATAGAAAAAATAAGTTTTTCTATAGAAAAAATAAGTTTTTCTATAGAAAAAATAAGTTTTTCTATAGAAAAAATAAGTTTTTCTATAGAAAAAATAAGTTTTTCTATAGAAAAAATAAGTTTTTCTATAGAAAAAATAAGTTTTTCTATAGAAAAAATAAGTTTTTCTATAGAAAAAATAAGTTTTTCTATAGAAAAAATAAGTTTTTCTATAGAAAAAATAAGTTTTTCTATAGAAAAAATAAGTTTTTCTATAGAAAAAATAAGTTTTTCTATAGAAAAAATAAGTTTTTCTATAGAAAAAATAAGTTTTTCTATAGAAAAAATAAGTTTTTCTATAGAAAAAATAAGTTTTTCTATAGAAAAAATAAGTTTTTCTATAGAAAAAATAAGTTTTTCTATAGAAAAAATAAGTTTTTCTATAGAAAAAATAAGTTTTTCTATAGAAAAAATAAGTTTTTCTATAGAAAAAATAAGTTTTTCTATAGAAAAAATAAGTTTTTCCTATAGAAAAAATAAGTTTTTCTATAGAAAAAATAAGTTTTTCTATAGACAAAATAAGTTTTTCTATAGAAAAAATAGGTTTTTCTATAGAAAAAATAAGTTTTTCTATAGAAAAAATAAGTTTTTCTATAGAAAAAATAAGTTTTTCTATAGAAAAAATAAGTTTTTCTATAGAAAAAATAAGTTTTTCTATAGAAAAAATAAGTTTTTCTATAGAAAAAATAAGTTTTTCTATAGAAAAAATAAGTTTTTCTATAGAAAAAATAAGTTTTTCTATAGAAAAAATAAGTTTTCTATAGAAAAAATAAGTTTTTCTATAGAAAAAATAAGTTTTTCTATAGAAAAAATAAGTTTTTCTATAGAAAAAATAAGTTTTTCTATAGAAAAAATAAGTTTTTCTATAGAAAAAATAAGTTTTTCTATAGAAAAAATAAGTTTTTCTATAGAAAAAATAAGTTTTTCTATAGAAAAAATAAGTTTTTCTATAGAAAAAATAAGTTTTTCTATAGAAAAAATAAGTTTTTCTATAGAAAAAATAAGTTTTTCTATAGAAAAAATAAGTTTTTCTATAGAAAAAATAAGTTTTTCTATAGAAAAAATAAGTTTTTCTATAGAAAAAATAAGTTTTTCTGTAGAAAAAATAAGTTTTTCTATAGAAAAAATAAGTTTTTCTATAGAAAAAATAAGTTTTTCTATAGAAAAAATAAGTTTTTCTATAGAAAAAATAAGTTTTTCTATAGAATTAGTTTTTCTATAGAAAAAATAAGTTTTTCTATAATCT
>OW121745.1:94845-144845 GCA_933228675.1 Stomorhina lunata
AAAATTTCCTATTTTTATAGGAAATTTTTCAAAAATTTCCTATTTTTATAGGAAATTTTTCAAAATTTCCTATTTTTATAGGAAATTTTTCAAAAATTTCCTATTTTTATAGGAAATTTTTCAAAAATTTCCTATTTTTATAGGAAATTTTTTAAAAATTTCCTATTTTTATAGGAAATTTTTCAAAAATTTCCTATTTTTATAGGAAATTTTTCAAAAATTTCCTATTTTTATAGGAAATTTTTTCAAAAATTTCCTATTTTTATAGGAAATTTTTCAAAAATTTCCTATTTTTATAGGAAATTTTTCAAAAATTTCCTATTTTTATAGGAAATTTTTCAAAAATTTCCTATTTTTATAGGAAATTTTTCAAAAATTTCCTATTTTTATAGGAAATTTTTCAAAAATTTCCTATTTTTATAGGAAATTTTTCAAAAATTTCCTATGTTTATAGGAAATTTTTCAAAAATTTCCTATTTTTATAGGAAATTTTTCAAAAATTTCCTATTTTTATAGGAAATTTTTCAAAAATTTCCTATTTTTATAGGAAATTTTTCAAAAATTTCCTATTTTTATAGGAAATTTTTCAAAAATGTCCTATTTTTATAGGAAATTTTTCAAAAATTTCCTATTTTTATAGGAAATTTTTCAAAAATTTCCTATTTTTATAGGAAATTTTTCAAAAATTTCCTATTTTTATAGGAAATTTTTCAAAAATTTCCTATTTTTATAGGAAATTTTTCAAAAATTTCCTATTTTTATAGGAAATTTTTCAAAAATTTCCTATTTTTATAGGAAATTTTTCAAAAATTTCCTATTTTTATAGGAAATTTTTCAAAAATTTCCTATTTTTATAGGAAATTTTTCAAAAATTTCCTATTTTTATAGGAAATTTTTCAAAAATTTCCTATTTTTATAGGAAATTTTTCAAAAATTTCCTATTTTTATAGGAAAATTTTTCAAAAATTTCCTATTTTTATAGGAAATTTTTCAAAAATTTCCTATTTTTATAGGAAATTTTTCAAAAATTTCCTATTTTTATAGGAAATTTTTCAAAAATTTCCTATTTTTATAGGAAGTTTTTCAAAAATTTCCTATTTTTATAGAAAATTTTTTCAAAAATTTCCTATTTTTATAGGAAATTTTTCAAAAATTTCCTATTTTTATAGGAAATTTTTTCAAAAATTTCCTATTTTTATAGGAAATTTTTCAAAAATTTCCTATTTTTATAGGAAATTTTTCAAAAATTTCCTATTTTTATAGGAAATTTTTTCAAAAATTTCCTATTTTTATAGGAAATTTTTCAAAAATTTCCTATTTTTATAGGAAATTTTTCAAAAATTTCCTATTTTTATAGGAAATTTTTTCAAAAATTTCCTATTTTTATAGGAAATTTTTCAAAAATTTCCTATTTTTATAGGAAATTTTTCAAAAATTTCCTATTTTTATAGGAAATTTTTCAAAAATTTCCTATTTTTATAGGAAATTTTTCAAAAATTTCCTATTTTTATAGGAAATTTTTCAAAAATTTCCTATTTTTATAGGAAATTTTTCAAAAATTTCCTATTTTTATAGGAAATTTTTCAAAAATTTCCTATTTTTATAGGAAATTTTTCAAAAATTTCCTATTTTTATAGGAAATTTTTCAAAAATTTCCTATTTTTATAGGAAATTTTTCAAAAATTTCCTATTTTTATAGGAAATTTTTCAAAAATTTCCTATTTTTATAGGAAATTTTTCAAAAATTTCCTATTTTTATAGGAAATTTTTCAAAAATTTCCTATTTTTATAGGAAATTTTTCAAAAATTTCCTATTTTTATAGGAAATTTTTCAAAAATTTCCTATTTTTATAGGAAATTTTTCAAAAATTTCCTATTTTTATAGGAAGTTTTTCAAAAATTTCCTATTTTTATAGGAAATTTTTCAAAAATTTCCTATTTTTATAGGAAATTTTTCAAAAATTTCCTATTTTTATAGGAAATTTTTCAAAAATTTCCTATTTTTATAGGAAATTTTTCAAAAAATTTCCTATTTTTATAGGAAATTTTTCAAAAATTTCCTATTTTTATAGGAAATTTTTCAAAAATTTCCTATTTTTATAGGAAATTTTTCAAAAATTTCCTATTTTTATAGGAAATTTTTCAAAAAATTTCCTATTTTTATAGGAAATTTTTCAAAAATTTCCTATTTTTATAGGAAATTTTTTCAAAAATTTCCTATTTTTATAGGAAATTTTTCAAAAATTTCCTATTTTTATAGGAAATTTTTCAAAAATTTCCTATTTTTATAGGAAATTTTTCAAAAATTTCCTATTTTTATAGGAAATTTTTCAAAAATTTCCTATTTTTATAGGAAATTTTTCAAAAATTTCCTATTTTTATAGGAAATTTTTCAAAAATTTCCTATTTTTATAGGGAAATTTTTCAAAAATTTCCTATTTTTATAGGAAATTTTCAAAAATTTCCTATTTTTATAGGAAATTTTTCAAAAATTTCCTATTTTTATAGGAAATTTTTCAAAAATTTCCTATTTTTATAGGAAATTTTTCAAAAATTTCCTATTTTTTATAGGAAATTTTTCAAAAATTTCCTATTTTTATAGGAAATTTTCAAAAATTTCCTATTTTTATAGGAAATTTTTCAAAAATTTCCTATTTTTATAGGAAATTTTTCAAAAATTTCCTATTTTTATAGGAAATTTTTCAAAAATTTCCTATTTTTATAGGAAATTTTTCAAAAATTTCCTATTTTTATAGGAAATTTTTCAAAAATTTCCTATTTTTATAGGAAATTTTTCAAAAATTTCCTATTTTTATAGGAAATTTTTCAAAAATTTCCTATTTTTATAGGAAATTTTTCAAAAATTTCCTATTTTTATAGGAAATTTTTCAAAAATTTCCTATTTTTATAGGAAATTTTTCAAAAATTTCCTATTTTTATAGGAAATTTTTCAAAAATTTCCTATTTTTATAGGAAATTTTTCAAAAATTTCCTATTTTTATAGGAAATTTTTCAAAAATTTCCTATTTTTATAGGAAATTTTTCAAAAATTTCCTATTTTTATAGGAAATTTTTCAAAAATTTCCTATTTTTATAGGAAATTTTTCAAAAAATTTCCTATTTTTATAGGAAATTTTTCAAAAATTTCCTATTTTTATAGGAAATTTTTCAAAAATTTCCTATTTTTATAGGAAATTTTTCAAAAATTTCCTATTTTTATAGGAAATTTTTCAAAAATTTCCTATTTTTATAGGAAATTTTTCAAAAATTTCCTATTTTTTATAGGAAATTTTTCAAAAATTTCCTATTTTTATAGGAAATTTTTCAAAAATTTCCTATTTTTATAGGAAATTTTTCAAAAATTTCCTATTTTTATAGGAAATTTTTCAAAAATTTCCTATTTTTATAGGAAATTTTTCAAAAATTTCCTATTTTTATAGGAAATTTTTCAAAAATTTCCTATTTTTATAGGAAATTTTTCAAAAATTTCCTATTTTATAGGAAATTTTTCAAAAATTTCCTATTTTTATAGGAAATTTTTCAAAAATTTCCTATTTTTATAGGAAATTTTTCAAAAATTTCCTATTTTTATAGGAAATTTTTCAAAAATTTCCTATTTTTATAGGAAATTTTTCAAAAATTTCCTATTTTTATAGGAAATTTTTCAAAAATTTCCTATTTTTATAGGAAATTTTTCAAAAATTTCCTATTTTTATAGGAAATTTTTTCAAAAATTTCCTATTTTTATAGGAAATTTTTCAAAAATTTCCTATTTTTATAGGAATTTTTCAAAAATTTCCTATTTTTATAGGAAATTTTTCAAAAATTTCCTATTTTTATAGGAAATTTTTCAAAAATTTCCTTTTTTTATAGGAAATTTTTCAAAAATTTCCTATTTTTATAGGAAATTTTTCAAAAATTTCCTATTTTTATAGGAAATTTTTCAAAAATTTCCTATTTTTATAGGAAATTTTTCAAAAATTTCCTATTTTTATAGGAAATTTTTCAAAAATTTCCTATTTTTATAGGAAATTTTTCAAAAATTTCCTATTTTTATAGGAAATTTTTCAAAAATTTCCTATTTTTATAGGAAATTTTTCAAAAATTTCCTATTTTTATAGGAAAATTTTTCAAAAATTTCCTATTTTTATAGGAAATTTTTCAAAAATTTCCTATTTTTATAGGAAATTTTTCAAAAATTTCCTATTTTTATAGGAAATTTTTCAAAAATTTCCTATTTTTTATAGGAAATTTTTCAAAAATTTCCTATTTTTATAGGAAATTTTTCAAAAATTTCCTATTTTTATAGGAAAATTTTTCAAAAATTTCCTATTTTTATAGGAAATTTTTCAAAAATTTCCTATTTTTATAGGAAATTTTTCAAAAATTTCCTATTTTTATAGGAAATTTTTCAAAAATTTCCTATTTTTATAGGAAATTTTTCAAAAATTTCCTATTTTTATAGGATATTTTTCAAAAATTTCCTATTTTTATAGGAAATTTTTCAAAAATTTCCTATTTTTATAGGAAATTTTTCAAAAATTTCCTATTTTTTATAGGAAATTTTTCAAAAATTTCCTATTTTTATAGAAATTTTTCAAAAATTTCCTATTTTTATAGGAAAATTTTTCAAAAAATTTCCTATTTTTATAGGAAATTTTTCAAAAATTTCCTATTTTTATAGGAAATTTTTCAAAAATTTCCTATTTTTATAGGAAATTTTTCAAAAATTTCCTATTTTTATAGGAAATTTTTCAAAAATTTCCTATTTTTATAGGAAATTTTTCAAAAATTTCCTATTTTTATAGGAAATTTTTCAAAAATTTCCTATTTTTATAGGAAATTTTTCAAAAATTTCCTATTTTTATAGGAAATTTTTCAAAAATTTCCTATTTTTATAGGAAATTTTTCAAAAATTTCCTATTTTTATAGGAAATTTTTCAAAAATTTCCTATTTTTATAGGAAATTTTTCAAAAATTTCCTATTTTTATAGGAAATTTTTCAAAAAATTTCCCTATTTTTATAGGAAATTTTTCAAAAATTTCCTATTTTTATAGGAAATTTTTCAAAAATTTCCTATTTTTATAGGAAATTTTTCAAAAATTTCCTATTTTTATAGGAAATTTTTCAAAAATTTCCTATTTTTATAGGAAATTTTTCAAAAATTTCCTATTTTTATAGGAAATTTTTCAAAAATTTCCTATTTTTATAGGAAATTTTTCAAAAATTTCCTATTTTTTATAGGAAATTTTTCAAAAATTTCCTATTTTTATAGGAAATTTTTCAAAAATTTCCTATTTTTATAGGAAATTTTTCAAAAATTTCCTATTTTTATAGGAAATTTTTCAAAAATTTCCTATTTTTTATAGGAAATTTTTCAAAAATTTCCTATTTTTATAGGAAATTTTTCAAAAATTTCCTATTTTTATAGGAAATTTTCAAAAATTTCCTATTTTTATAGGAAATTTTTCAAAAAATTTCCTATTTTTATAGGAAATTTTTCAAAAATTTCCTATTTTTATAGGAAATTTTTCAAAAATTTCCTATTTTTATAGGAAATTTTTCAAAAATTTCCTATTTTTATAGGAAATTTTTCAAAAATTTCCTATTTTTATAGGAAATTTTTCAAAAATTTCCTATTTTTATAGGAAATTTTTCAAAAATTTCCTATTTTTATAGGAAATTTTTCAAAAATTTCCTATTTTTATAGGAAATTTTTCAAAAAATTCCTATTTTTATAGGAAATTTTTCAAAATTTCCTATTTTTATAGGAAATTTTTCAAAAATTTCCTATTTTTATAGGAAATTTTTCAAAAATTTCCTATTTTTATAGGAAATTTTTTCAAAAATTTCCTATTTTTATAGGAAATTTTTCAAAAATTTCCTATTTTTTATAGGAAATTTTTCAAAATTTCCTATTTTTCAATTTCCTATTTTTATAGGAAAATTTTTCAAAAATTTCCTATTTTTTATAGGAAATTTTTCAAAAATTTCCTATTTTTATAGGAAATTTTTCAAAAATTTCCTATTTTTATAGGAAATTTTTCAAAAATTTCCTATTTTTATAGGAAATTTTTCAAAAATTTCCTATTTTTATAGGAAATTTTTCAAAAATTTCCTATTTTTATAGGAAATTTTTTCAAAAATTTCCTATTTTTATAGGAAATTTTTCAAAAATTTCCTATTTTTATAGGAAATTTTTCAAAAATTTCCTATTTTTATAGGAAATTTTTCAAAAAATTTCCTATTTTTATAGGAAATTTTTCAAAAATTTCCTATTTTTATAGGAAATTTTTCAAAAATTTCCTATTTTTATAGGAAATTTTTCAAAAATTTCCTATTTTTATAGGAAATTTTTCAAAAATTTCCTATTTTTATAGGAAATTTTTCAAAAATTTCCTATTTTTATAGGAAATTTTTCAAAAATTTCCTATTTTTATAGGAAATTTTTCAAAAATTTCCTATTTTTATAGGAAATTTTTCAAAAATTTCCTATTTTTATAGGAAATTTTTCAAAAATTTCCTATTTTTATAGGAAATTTTTCAAAAATTTCCTATTTTTATAGGAAATTTTTCAAAAATTTCCTATTTTTATAGGAAATTTTTCAAAAATTTCCTATTTTTATAGGAAATTTTTCAAAAATTTCCTATTTTTATAGGAAATTTTTCAAAAATTTCCTATTTTTATAGGAAATTTTTCAAAAATTTCCTATTTTTATAGGAAATTTTTCAAAAATTTCCTATTTTTATAGGAAATTTTTCAAAAATTTCCTATTTTTATAGGAAATTTTTCAAAAATTTCCTATTTTTATAGGAAATTTTTCAAAAATTTCCTATTTTTATAGGAAATTTTTCAAAAATTTCCTATTTTTATAGGAAATTTTTCAAAAATTTCCTATTTTTATAGGAAATTTTTCAAAAATTTCCTATTTTTATAGGAAATTTTTCAAAAATTTCCTATTTTTATAGGAAATTTTTCAAAAATTTCCTATTTTTATAGGAAATTTTTCAAAAATTTCCTATTTTTATAGGAAATTTTTCAAAAATTTCCTATTTTTATAGGAAATTTTTCAAAAATTTCCTATTTTTATAGGAAATTTTTCAAAAATTTCCTATTTTTATAGGAAATTTTTCAAAAATTTCCTATTTTTATAGGAAATTTTTCAAAAATTTCCTATTTTTATAGGAAATTTTTCAAAAATTTCCTATTTTTATAGGAAATTTTTCAAAAATTTCCTATTTTTATAGGAAATTTTTCAAAAATTTCCTATTTTTATAGGAAATTTTTCAAAAATTTCCTATTTTTATAGGAAATTTTTCAAAAATTTCCTATTTTTATAGGAAATTTTTCAAAAATTTCCTATTTTTATAGGAAATTTTTCAAAAATTTCCTATTTTTATAGGAAATTTTTCAAAAATTTCCTATTTTTATAGGAAATTTTTCAAAAATTTCCTATTTTTATAGGAAATTTTTCAAAAATTTCCTATTTTTATAGGAAATTTTTCAAAAATTTCCTATTTTTATAGGAAATTTTTCAAAAATTTCCTATTTTTATAGGAAATTTTTCAAAAATTTCCTATTTTTATAGGAAATTTTTCAAAAATTTCCTATTTTTATAGGAAATTTTTCAAAAATTTCCTATTTTTATAGGAAATTTTTCAAAAATTTCCTATTTTTATAGGAAATTTTTCAAAAATTTCCTATTTTTATAGGAAATTTTTCAAAAATTTCCTATTTTTATAGGAAATTTTTCAAAAATTTCCTATTTTTATAGGAAATTTTTCAAAAATTTCCTATTTTTATAGGAAATTTTTCAAAAATTTCCTATTTTTATAGGAAATTTTTCAAAAATTTCCTATTTTTATAGGAAATTTTTCAAAAATTTCCTATTTTTATAGGAAATTTTTCAAAAATTTCCTATTTTTATAGGAAATTTTTCAAAAATTTCCTATTTTTATAGGAAATTTTTGAAAAATTTCCTATTTTTATAGGAAATTTTTCAAAAATTTCCTATTTTTATAGGAAATTTTTCAAAAATTTCCTATTTTTATAGGAAATTTTTCAAAAATTTCCTATTTTTATAGGAAATTTTTCAAAAATTTCCTATTTTTATAGGAAATTTTTCAAAAATTTCCTATTTTTATAGGAAATTTTTCAAAAATTTCCTATTTTTTATAGGAAATTTTTCAAAAATTTCCTATAAAAATAGGAAATTTTTGAAAAATTTCCTATAAAAATAGGAAATTTTTGAAAAATTTCCTATAAAAATCAGGGACTGTAACGGTTACGACTTTTATAATAAAACTCAGAAAATAACGGTTACTTTTTGATTTTTATTTTTTTGATCAGAAATAAAAGTTATTTTGTGCCTTTTATTATTTCAGGCAAAAATAACAGTTATTTTTGCTTAATATTTTATCGCTCAAATTATACCGGGTATTTTTGATTTATATTTTTTTGCTCAATTTATACCGAGTATGTTTGATTTATATTATATCGCTCAAAGTATACCGGGTATTTTTTATTAATATTTTATTGCTCAATTCATACCGGGTATTTCTGATTTATATTATATCGCTCAATTATAACGGGTATTTCTGATTTATATTATATCGCTCAAATTATACCGGGTATTTTTGATTTATATTATATCGCTCAAATTATACCGGGTATTTTTGATTTATATTATATCGCTCAAATTATACCGGGTATTTTTTATTTGTATTTTATCGCTCAATTCATACCGGGTAAGTTTGATTTTTATTATATCGCTCAATATGTGACGGTTATTTTAATATAATATGATGTCAAGCAATGACTGCTTTTTATTTTGTGATTTCAATTTTTTAAGCAATTTCTGAGCGATATCTTTTAAAATTGATTTTTTAGAGCAGGAATTTGGTTTTTTTTAAAAATTTCCTATTTTTATAGGAAATTTTTCAAAAATTTCCTATTTTTATAGGAAATTTTTCAAAAATTTCCTATTTTTATAGGAAATTTTTCAAAAATTTCCTATTTTTATAGGAAATTTTTAAAAAATTTCCTATTTTTATAGGAAATTTTTCAAAAATTTCCTATTTTTATAGGAAATTTTTCAAAAATTTCCTATTTTTATAGGAAATTTTTCAAAAATTTCCTATTTTTATAGGAAATTTTTCAAAAATTTCCTATTTTTATAGGAAATTTTTCAAAAATTTCCTATTTTTATAGGAAATTTTTCAAAAATTTCCTATTTTTATAGGAAATTTTTCAAAAATTTCCTATTTTTATAGGAAATTTTTCAAAAATTTCCTATTTTTATAGGAAATTTTTCAAAAATTTCCTATTTTTATAGGAAATTTTTCAAAAATTTCCTATTTTTATAGGAAATTTTTCAAAAATTTCCTATTTTTATAGGAAATTTTTCAAAAATTTCCTATTTTTATAGGAAATTTTTCAAAAATTTCCTATTTTTATAGGAAATTTTTCAAAAATTTCCTATTTTTATAGGAAATTTTTCAAAAATTTCCTATTTTTATAGGAAATTTTTCAAAAATTTCCTATTTTTATAGGAAATTTTTCAAAAATTTCCTATTTTTATAGGAAATTTTTCAAAAATTTCCTATTTTTATAGGAAATTTTTCAAAAATTTCCTATTTTTATAGGAAATTTTTCAAAAATTTCCTATTTTTATAGGAAATTTTTCAAAAATTTCCTATTTTTATAGGAAATTTTTCAAAAATTTCCTATTTTTATAGGAAATTTTTCAATAATTTCCTATTTTTATAGGAAATTTTTCAAAAATTTCCTATTTTTATAGGAAATTTTTCAAAAATTTCCTATTTTTATAGGAAATTTTTCAAAAATTTCCTATTTTTATAGGAAATTTTTCAAAAATTTCCTATTTTTATAGGAAATTTTTCAAAAATTTCCTATTTTTATAGGAAATTTTTCAAAAATTTCCTATTTTTATAGGAAATTTTTCAAAAATTTCCTATTTTTATAGGAAATTTTTCAAAAATTTCCTATTTTTATAGGAAATTTTTCAAAAATTTCCTATTTTTATAGGAAATTTTTCAAAAATTTCCTATTTTTATAGGAAATTTTTCAAAAATTTCCTATTTTTATAAGAAATTTTTCAAAAATTTCCTATTTTTATAGGAAATTTTTCAAAAATTTCCTATTTTTATAAGAAAATTTTTCAAAAATTTCCTATTTTTATAAGAAAATTTTTCAAAAATTTCCTATTTTATAGGAAATTTTTCAAAAATTTCCTATTTTTATAAGAAAATTTTTCAAAAATTTCCTATTTTTATAAGAAAATTTTTCAAAAATTTCCTATTTTTATAAGAAAATTTTTCAAAAATTTCCTATTTTTATAGGAAATTTTTCAAAAATTTCCTATTTTATAGGAAATTTTTCAAAAATTTCCTATTTTTATAGGAAATTTTTCAAAAATTTCCTATTTTTATAGGAAATTTTTCAAAAATTTCCTATTTTTATAGGAAATTTTTCAAAAATTTCCTATTTTTATAGGAAATTTTTCAAAAATTTCCTATTTTTATAGGAAATTTTTCAAAAATTTCCTATTTTTATAGGAAATTTTTCAAAAATTTCCTATTTTTATAGGAAATTTTTCAAAAATTTCCTATTTTTATAGGAAATTTTTCAAAAATTTCCTATTTTTATAGGAAATTTTTCAAAAATTTCCTATTTTTATAGGAAATTTTTCAAAAATTTCCTATTTTTATAGGAAATTTTTCAAAAATTTCCTATTTTTATAGGAAATTTTTCAAAAATTTCCTATTTTTATAGGAAATTTTTCAAAAATTTCCTATTTTTATAGGAAATTTTTCAAAAATTTCCTATTTTTATAGGAAATTTTTCAAAAATTTCCTATTTTTATAGGAAATTTTTCAAAAATTTCCTATTTTTATAGGAAATTTTTCAAAAATTTCCTATTTTTTTTTATTTATAGAATTTTTTTTTAAATTTCTTATTATACCCTTCACCACCATAGGTGGAAAGGGTATTATAAGTTTGTGCTGATGTATGTAACGCATATAAATATTTGTCTTAGACCGATCTTTTAGTATACCAATAGGCTTAGAATCACTTTCTGAGTCGATTTAGCGATGACCGTCCGTCCGTCCGTCTGGCTGGCTGGCTGGACCTATTCAATTGCAGTTTTTCTTCTATCCTTTCTAGAAGTTTCTCGTTGTTGGTTTTCGTGGCTTCTTGAAGTTCCGCTTTCAAACCTGCTTGAAGTTTCTAGTTGTTGATTTTGGCAGCCTCTTGAAGTTCCGTTTTCAAACCTGCTTGTAGCTCCGTTTTCATACCAGCAATATTTTCCATCATCGTAGCGAACATTGAGCTTATGTCTAGACTGCTTGTTATGGAACGGGTACTAACCTCCATTTCTTCTTTACATTCGAATTCGTGAGTCGCAATGTCAATATCTCGATTTTGGAGCTCCTCCCTAAGCCTTCTTTGAAGTTCAGCTTTGGTGCCAGCTGTTGGCACGTTCATCTTTCCCAACTCCTTCTTAAATTGGTCCAATTTTAGATCATCTAGTTTCACCATGGTTGTTGATTTTGCAATTCCACTTCTGACACCAGTTGTTACGTTTTTCTTTTAAAAACGTGGAAGGAATTCGTTTTTCAAACAACCGTAATCAAATTAAAACACTTGTAGTATGTAGTTTTACAAAGCAATACTTTTATTAACATTAGAGTTAATCACTTAAAACACACTTTCACAAATACTGTAAACAAACTTCACAAAACTGCTTTACAAATACTATTAGTCACACTATTCTCTTTATACGCGTCTTAATTAAAACTGTTCCCACAATACTCGCCCATCGGCCTTATATAGTAGAGAAGAGAATTTCTAGCAATTTCTGCAGACGTAAACAAAGAGCAGCTGTAGTTGATTACACTAACAATGTGGCTTACGAAAGTTCATGTGTGTTCCACTACATTCTTACATGATCAAGAACACACTCACAAATACGTTGTACAAACAGATTATCTGAAGTTAACAGTAACAGAGAGAGAGAGAGAGAGAGAATGTAGATAAAAGAGAAGCATGTTGCTATGCTCTTTACTGTACATAAGAGAAACATGTTGCTCTGCTTATTGACATAAACAGAATAACAACAACACCAACAGAAACATCTAGAAAGCGAGGGGAAGAATTATAAGCAGTGAACTTTGCACAATGGGACGGATAAGTTTAAAATTCGTCACAATATTTTTTCTTTATTTCTATTCTAATTTTTTGTTCTTTATTCTGGATTAACATATTTCTTTTGTTTTTATTTTAAGTTTTAATTTGTACAATAAAATGCCACATGCGTATACAATTTTTTTTACACGGGTTTTCGAAGTCAATATAGTTTTTTATTTCAACTTACACGGTTTTCAGATGACATGGAACGTATCCCCCATTTTACTATAGAAAACGCCATTTTTTTACACGGTTTTTTTTTACACGGATTTCTGAGGAACGTATCTACCGTGTAAAAAAGAGTTGGGTGTACATACAAATTTTATTTAAGACGACCGCCAAAATAGTACTAGTTATTAAATTTTTAACACAATATCTATCACTCGATCACTCAAAGTAATAAATTCTATCCCAAATTTTAAAAATAAAAAACAAACAGTAATAGTAATAAAACAACAAAATTGCATAAAATGCAACTTGAAATAATTAAAATTTGAGAAGTTAACATTTTAGGCACTATTTTTTCATATGTTCCAAAAAATTATTTTTGTCTTTCACTCCCTCACCACAAATAATAAAAGCAATACCAATAATTTTTGATTATATCATTTTACAAAACAAAACCATTTATTTAATAATTAAATACTCTTTCTTTTTATGTTTGTCTACCACTATCTCCCCACAAATATACTCTTTAATTTTTATCGCCCTTTCACCATAAATAGTAAAAACAAAAGAAAACATGTTTGCATACAATTTCTTCAGTTTGATTCTTGATGTTGAATTTCCCATGCATGTGAGTTTCCTTTACTGTGTTAGTAAGATTTCTAAACACTGAACCGATTATTTAAAACTGAACCGATTTTAATCAAATAAAGATTCGTCTGATCTACGGAAAAATACCTTTTGAATGGTATAAAATTTTCCAGAATAGAGTGTATAATTTAAACGTAAAAGGGGATAATAAATGGGTGCGTGCGTATTAATATTATAAAATAAATACATGTATCTTAGGGTGCTACAAAAAAATGTGATAAATAAAGAACCGCTCGACCGATTTGAGCAAACCATCATCATAAATAGTCCGAACAAAGCCTTAACATTTGGCTTGGATAGGTGAGCCCGTTCTTGAGATATAAAGTTACAACGAAAAGTGGCAATGATTTTTACATATATATAGATAAAAAAGTGGGTGTGAAAATGAATGAAATAAATTGGATTATTATGAATACGTAAAAACAATTAGCCAAATCGGTGTAGCCATTTTCCGGTTTTAGATAAATATAAAAAAGTAGAAGAAAACCTATCCAAATCGGTGTAGATACTTTCCAATTTAAGACAAATTAAAAATAGTGGTCGTAAAAGAGGGCGTGGAAAATTTCTTATTTTCTGAATACTCAAATTGAATTACTATTAACATTTGTAAGAAAAGTAAGCAAAATCGTTTAAACCATTTTCCGATTTAAAAAAAATAAAAAGTGGGCGTGGTAGTTTTTTCCTTCAATAAAAACTTAAATTGGTGTAGATACTTTCCAATTTAAGACAAATTAAAAATAGTGGTCGTAAAAGAGGGCGTGGAAAATTTCTTATTTTCTGAATACTCAAATTGAATTACTATTAACATTTGTAAGAAAAGTAAGCAAAATCGTTTAAACCATTTTCCGATTTAAAAAAAATAAAAAGTGGGCGTGGTAGTTTTTTCCTTCAATAAAAACTTAAATTGGGCTACTGCGAATATTCAGAATAAAAATTAGCAACCGTCTTCCAAATTAAGGTACATTTTTAAAAGTGGGCATAAAATTGGGCGTGGTCAATTTCTCTTTTCCAAAGAACCATCCGTCATAACAATAATTAGGGTAAAAAAATTTTCAAAATCGGTTCAGCCATATGCTAAAAGTTTTTTGAAATTGGGTAAGCTTAACCCTTTTTCATCAGGGTCAATGATCAAAATTTCGATTTTCATGGCAAAATAAATGAAAGTTATGAATTAATTTTAATTTAGGTCATTTAAGTTCCCATGTCTAGTGAGGGTTAAAATATGTATTTTTCATAAAACAGTAAAATTATTCTTAAAACAACTATTTTTATAATATTGATCAATATTCGCCACTTTGTTTTATTTTATAATGAAAACAGAAATTTTGACTTTTATCCCCGATGAAAAAGGTTACCCAATTTCACAAGTTTTAGTATACGTTCTTCATAGACTAGGCAATATTATTCAGTAAAAGTTTTATAAAACAAAACTCAAATAAAATTTACCATACATCTACTTAACTTATGTCCAAAAATTTATTTTTTTCTTTTTTAAAGTTTTTAGTCCCAAAAATCCCCAATTCATGAAAAAGCGCATTTGCTTACATTTCTTTATTCAATTAAATCGATTTTATTAACATAAAAATAGTTTTGTATGCTTCAATCATTACAAATTTAATTAATAAATTATAAGAAATGTAGTAAATATTTCGTAAACTTCAGAATCATCAATTCTTGAGAATTAGAGTAGTTAAACTAAACAAAAGTCTACTTTCACACCAGTCAAGTTTGGCTCATCAAGTCTTAAGCTTGTATGACAAACAAAAATGACGGAATTGAAATGATATCAAGTTTAAGAAAATTTTGAAAATTTGTATGAAATTTGAGGTAAATAAAGTGAACGTAAATGCATATTCAAAAGAAATGTAAAAGAAAAACTGATAAAGAAAATGTGATGTGTGTGAAACAGCATTAACTTTTTATACCCTTCACCACTATAGGTGGAAGGGTATATTGGGTTTATGTTGATGTTTGTAACGCATAGAAATATTGGTCTGAGACCCACCTTTTAGTATACCAATCAACTTAGAATCACTTCCTGAGTTGTTTTAACTATGTCCGTCCGGCTGGCTTTCTGGCTGGCCGGTTATCCATTTAAGCTTGTTATCATTCTACAGGTCGTAGCTTTAAAGATAATTTGATGAAATTTGGCACAGGCTCATATTTTGGTCCAAGGACGATGCTTACTTTTTGGCGAAATCGGATTGGTATTTCGGGTACCTCCCATTTACATACACAAATTTAGTTGTATTTAAATAATATTCAGCATAAATATTGCTTATGATAACCTTAATCAGTGTACCTAATTTTGTAGCTGCCCGGTACGTGCTTCGCTACGTATCAAATGAAATAATAGTAAAATTTAATTTGATATATTTTATTAACTGCTACCTATTTTAAAACTTAATCCAAGATATTGGGATAAACAATATTGTTTGTTTTTTAATGTTTAGCATGAATAAATAAGAGGTTGGGGGTATCGATTTTAGAACAGGTAACATAAAGTTGGCCGTATGAGAAACATATTTCTTTCAAATTTACACCACAAACGTTAAATGTTTGCCCTTGGGCCATATACTGAATATAGTTTTTGAATTTACTTCCCTAGAGCTTTTACTTACTATGTCGCAACTCAGCGCCTCTAAAGCTTTGTTGAGACTACGTTGGCAACAAATTACAATGTTAAATTAATGTTAATTAATTCAAAAATTAAAAAAAAAACAATAGTAATAAAGATAACAATTTTACATTAAAAGCATTTCAATTTGGTTTAAGTAAAAATCTTTTAGTTTTTTCTTGAACAACGATATCGATGAGCAATTTTTTATAAAATGGGGCAAATTATTGTATTCCAAACTATCGGGTGTTTTTATTGAGGTATAGAACTTTAAGTTGGCATCACCTTTTTAACTGGCGGCCATTTTGTCAGCTGTCAAGTGATTAATTTTTAGTTTGGTTTGCCATTTCATCATGAACAGGTTGACAAAAGAACAACAAATCGTGCAAATTTATTTCGAAAATAATGGTTCAGTTCGCGAAGTTTACCGCAAGCTCCGTCCATTTTATGGTCGACATAATCGTCCATCAGAGCAATTAATTCGGTTAACCATGGATCGTTTTCGCACTACGTTTACTCTATGTGATAATACGCATCCGCAGCGACGTCGAACAGTGCGCACCGAAGAAACAATTGCCGCTGTAGAGCAAAGTGTTGAAGAGGACCCGAATGAATCGATTCGCCACCGTGCACAGCAATTGGAGCTTTGTCCATCAACTTTATGGAAGATTTTGCGCAAAGATCTTGGCTTGCGACCTTACAAGATCCAGCTTGTGCAAGAATTAAAGCCGCGAGACCATGCAATGCGTCGTGATTTTGGTGTATGGGCCGAAAATGAGATTGATCTCGATGCTGATTTTCATCGCAAAATTTTGTTCAGTGATGAGGCTCATTTTTGGTTGAATGGCTACGTCAACAAGTAAAATTGCCGCATTTGGAATGAAGAGAATCCACATGAGACCCTTGAGACGCCATTACATCCACAAAAACTGACTGTTTGGTATGCTCTATGGGCTGGTGGAGTCATTGGGCCATATTTCTTCCGAAATAATGCTGGAGAGTCAGTTACCATAAATGGAGACCGGTATAGAGCCATGATAACCGACTATTTTGTTCCCCAATTGGATGGCATGAATGTGGATGAGTTGTGGTTCCAACAAGACGGCGCTACATGCCACACAGCGCACCTCACAATTGATTTATTGAAGGAAACATTCGATGAGCGAATAATTTCGCGGAATGGACCTGTCAATTGGCCACCAAGATCGTGCGATTTGACACCACTGGATTATTTTCTTTGGGGATATGTGAAGTCGCTCGTCTACGCCAACAAACCAGAAACGTAAGGGGACTTGGAAGCCAACATTCGTGGCGTTATTGCCAACATACGGCCCCATATGCTCGAAAAAGTAGTTGAAAATTGGACCTGTAGAATTGGCTTTATTCGAGCCAGCCGCGGCGGCCACATGCCCGAAATCATATTTAAACATTAATGGCATAAAATTATTCTTCCAATAAAACCAAATTGATGGACATTAAAACGATTTTCTTGTGTTTTATTTCAATTCGAAGTTCTATACCTCTAAAAAAACACCCATTACCAGTGTACTCTATTCTTTGTTTTGTGATTTCAAAACGACATCTGGGAACCCTTAAGTTTGAATTATTTCTTGTATTGTAGAGCATTTGGTTGATAGAAAAACTGATAGTGTGATGTCCAATTTCATGTATAGTTTCGTAAATATATATCAACGACTGCAATTTGTAAATTCCATATATTGGTAAGACATTTTTAGCAAAGTCTTTATATAGCAGCAATGTAGGGTATAATGGCGGTAGATTGAATACAGCTTTAAGTGATTTATTTTGTAGAACTTGTAAACTTTTAAGATCAGAATTTCTTTTAAATCCATATACAAGTGTGAGATAGTTAAGATGACTCTGAATAAGAGCTTGAAAAATTAAATATTTAGTCTTTTCATCAAGCTTATGTCTAAGTTTGAATAACACGCCAAGAGCAGGGGATACTTTTGACCGAACATATTTGATATGCTTTCTCCAGGTTAAATTATTTTGCAAGATAATTCCCAAATATTTCATTTCGTCTACTTCAGTGATTTCTTTTCCATCTATAAATAATGGATTTTCTCCAGGAAATCTGCTAGGCTGAGATCTAAAACGTACAAGTTTTGTCTTATTGTGATTCAACACTAATTTATTTATTCTCGAAAACTCTGCAATTATTGATGCATCCCTTTCTCCAAATGTTTTAAAAACTAAATTTTCTTTATAGGGATAAAGTAGACATAAGTCATCAGCATACATTACAATTTTTCCACACAATCCTAGGTTATTAATATCATTAACGTAAATATTAAACATTAGTGGACCCAACACACTCCCCTGGGGAACTCCATGTGTAACAGCTGCCGTTGAACTCATACTATCGTTGATTTCCACATATTGCTTGCGATTTTCCGAGTAACTTCTAAAAAAATCTTGTTCTTTTCCTCTTACGCCATAAAAGTTTAGTTTTTCAGCCAGAATTGAATGATTTACAAGATCGAAAGCTTTAGAAAAATCATAAAAAATTGCACCAACCCCAGTAAAACCTTTATCCAAACCATCACAAATATAATTTACAACATTCACCACTGCTTTGTCTGTCCCACAACCCTTTCGAAAACCATATTGATTGGGATATATTAAATCTTCATTATACAAAAAAGTGGATAGTTGGTTGTACAAAATCTTTTCAAATATTTACGGATAAAACTGCAACAGGTCGAAATTGATCTTGAGCATTTCCATGAACTTCCTTCGGAATAGGAATAATCTTGTGGATTTTGAGGTTGTCGGGATAGATTGAATGTTTAATACATGAATTGAAAATGTTTGTTAATAACGGTATTATAAGTTCTTTACATTCGAATAAACACTTAGACGTTATTCCATCACTACCTGGACTTTTATTAGCATCTAAATGCGTAAACTTCATTTTCACAAATGTCATGAAAAACAAACTGATTGCGATTCTATCTCAAAGATCGAAACATATTACAATTATCCGTAGAGTTATAAATAATTGCACTATTTAAATTTTCCACAGATTTCAAGAATTTTTGATTTAAAAATTCAGCTTTGTCCTTATCATTTTCAATTATTTGATCCTCATAATTTTTCACAGTAATACCAGATCTTGAACTTCTTCCAAGCGCTTTATTTATAAATTTCCAACATTTTCTTGGATTTTCGCGGACCTTATTTAGGTTATCCTGATAATAATTTGTCATACATTTTTTGAATGCTATTTTTAAAATTTTACTAATTCTTTTAATACGGTCATTTAAATCAATTTTATTTTTTTCTTTTCTTCTTTTTTTTAAAAGTTCTTTTTTGTATTCCATAAGAGATTGTAAATTGGCATTGACCCATGGTGTTAACTCTAGTTTTAAATCCTTTCTTGTTCTAGTAACAGTTGTTGAATTCGTAACAACATTTTTTATAGATTCTATTAAGTTGGTGATGTCAACATTGGGATTATCCATAAAATTTGTGATAGATAACGTACGACTTAGATTTTCTTTAACAAGTTCATAATTGCAATGATAACTAGTAACGTCTACGAAATCCGTTAAGTTACTTTCAGAATCAATTATTATATTTATTAAATTATGGTCCGATAATGTCCATTCAACAGAACTAATTTTAACAGCCGTTTCAATATTGCAAAACACATTATCTATTGAAGTTCCACTGCTAGGTCGAGTGAAAAGAGTATGACAGTTTCTGAAATCGTAGGATCGAAAAATATCATTCAAATCATGTGACACATGATTATCTAAAAAATCAATATTGCTATCGCCAACAAAAATGCAAGGATTTGAAGCTAGACTTGTAAGACAATTTTCAATATACGCCAGAAAATTTTCAATCCTACATTTTTGTGATCTATAAAAGGATATTAATTTTATAGGTTTTTTAATTGCATTTTGACACTTCACATTAAGAACAATCGAATCAATAAAATCTTTGCTATCACAGGTTTGAACTGAAAATAATATGCCTTCACGTATGTATATTGACGTGCCTCCATAACAATCAGGTCTGCAGCAGTGAATTTCATTATACCCCGGTATTTTGTAGAGTTGTATCAATTTACTATCAAACCATGTTTCTTGTATACAAAGAATATCTGGTAGTTTTGGCAGCAAAGAAATTTTAGATTTAAATTGATTAAATTTTGTAACAGAAGAAATGCTTCTAACATTTACAGAACAAATTGAGAAATAAGATGTATTTTGAGCTTTTAAAAATGCTATGTAAGATGAAATTGAAGAAAAATAATTGTTTAAATTCATTATGTGTGTATGTATATTAAGCAGGGACCGAAAATAATAATTATTCTTGAATTTTCAAAGAAAAAAAGCAATCATATGGAAATATCGCAGAACTAATTTGAAAACATCATTTTGCTTGTTTTCCACTATATTTTCAGAAAATGACATGCTTTTTAAATTTTTGATTTTTATTATTTTTTTCAAAAATAATTTTTATTTTACGATTTTTATTTTTTTTGTCAAATATATTTGTCAAATTCTGACAAATATTTTTTTTGGCAAAAATATTTGTCAAGTTCTGACAAATATTTTTTTTGGCAAAAATATTTGTCAAAAATTGATTTTTATTTTATTTGTCAAAAATATTTGTCAAGGTCTGACAAATATTTTTTTTGGCACAAATATTTGTCAAGATCTGATTTTTATTTATTTTAAACAGAAATAATTGTTATTCTGATTTAAATATTTTTTTGTCAAATAAAAAACGCAAAAATGAAAAAATCAATACAGAATTTAAATATTTCCCATAATAATGGTAAATTTTAAAAATTTTCAATAAAAATGAAAATTTCCCATAAAAACGTGGTATTTGAAATTTTCCCATAAAAATGGGAAATTTTAAAAATTTCTTGTAAAATGGGGAAATTTTGAATATTCCTTTTTAAAATGTGAAATTTTGAAAATTTCCTATATAAATAGGAAATTATAAAAATTTTCTGTAAAAATGGGAAATTTTGAAAATTTCACCTAAATAAGGGAAATTTTGAAAATTTCCCATAAAAAAGGGAAATTTTGAAAATTTCCCATTAAAAAGGGAAATTTTGAAAATTTCCCATAAAAAAGGGAAATTTTGAAAATTTCCCATAAAAAAAGGGAAATTTTGAAAATTTCCCATAAAAAAGGGAAATTTTGAAAATTTCCCATAAAAAAGGGAAATTTTGAAAATTTCCCATGAAAAAGGGAAATTTTGAAAATTTCCCATAAAAAAGGGAAATTTTGAAAATTTCCCATAAAAAAGTGAAATTTTGAAAATTTCCCATAAAAAAGGGAAATTTTGAAAATTTCCCATAAAAAAGGGATATTTTGAAAATTTCCCATAAAAAAGGGAAATTTTGAAAATTTCCCATAAAAAAGGGAAATTTTGAAAATTTCCTATAAAAAAAGGAAATTTTGAAAATTTCCCATAAAAAAGGGAAATTTTGAAAATTTCCCATAAAAAAAGGGAAATTTTGAAAATTTCCCTTTTTTATGGGAAATTTTCAAAATTTCCCTTTTTTATGGGAAATTTTCAAAATTTCCCTTTTTTATGGGAAATTTTTAAAATTTCACTTTTTTATGGGAAATTTTCAAAATTTTCCTTTTTTATGGGAAATTTTCAAAATTTCCCTTTTTATGAAAAATTTTCAAAATTTCCCTTTTTTATGGGAAATTTTCAAAATTTTCCTTTTTTTCATGGGAAATTTTCAAAATTTCCCTTTTTTATGGGAAATTTTCAAAATTTCCCTTTTTTATGGGAAATTTTCAAAATTTCCCTTTTTTATGGGAAATTTTCAAAATTTCCCTTTTTTATGGAAAATTTTCAAAATTTCCCTTTTTTATCTGAAATTTTCAAAATTTCCCTTTTTTATGGGAAATTTTCAAAATTTCCCTTTTTTATGGGAAATTTTCAAAATTTCCCTTTTTTATGGGAAATTTTCAAAATATCCCTTTTTATGGGAAATTTTCAAAATTACCCTTTTTTATGAGAAATTTTCAAAATTTCCGTTTTTTATGGGAAATTTTCAAAATTTCCCTTTTTTATGGGAAATTTTCAAAATTTCCCTTTTTTATGGGAAATTTTCAAAATTTCCCTTTTTTAATGGAAATTTTCAAAATTTCCCTTTTTTTGGTGAAATTTTCAAAATTTGCCATTTTTACAGAAAATTGTTATAATTTCCCATTTATATAGGAAATTTTCAAAATTTCACATTTTAAAAAGGAATATTCAAAATTTCCCCTTTTTACAAGAAATTTTTAAAATTTCCCATTTTTATGGGAAAATTTCAAATACCACGTTTTTATGGGAAATTTTCATTTTCATTGAAAATTTTTAAAATTTACCATTATTATGGGAAATATTTAAATTCTGTATTGATTTTTTCATTTTTGCGTTTTTTATTTGACAAAAAAATATTTAAATCAGAATAACAATTATTTCTGTTTAAAATAAATAAAAATCAGATCTTGACAAATATTTTTGCCAAAAAAAATATTTGTCAGATCTTGACAAATAAAATAAAAATCAATTTTTGACAAATATTTTTGCCAAAAAAAATATTTGTCAGAACTTGACAAATATTTTTGACAAAAAAAATATTTTTCAGAATTTGACAAATATATTTGACAAAAAAAAATAAAAATCATAAAATAAAAATTATTTCTGCCAAAAAAAATAAAAATCGTAAAATAAAAATTATACTTTGATTTTTATTATAAATGTCATAATTGTAACGGTCCCTGATATTAAGTTTTGTTTACAAAATTTTATAACAAATAAAGATTAAGAAAAAATACAATTTTATTAAACAGGTGACAAAAAGGGTGAGTGAACTTCATTATCACTAACATCATCATCTTCAGTAGTATTCTCACGACGTAATGATCTTCGATTGGTATTTGTTGTTGCTTCTAGTAGTATGTTATCTACTTCTTCAAAAGTTAATGAGTCTCGGCTTCGACAATTCGCTTCTTTTAATATATACACGACCAGCCAAACTATAAACACGACGATATCCAATTTTTTGGAGGCTCTTGGCATGATTAAGCAAAGAAAGTGTTTCTCTACTTAAAAAATCATTAATAAATACGGATTTATTTTCTTTTTCTTTTAGTTTTGGTTTTACAGACATGACTACTTGTTTTGTTGCTTTGTTGTTAAATTTAACGATCATAGTTTTCTTCTTCTTAGACTCTACATTTGCAGTGTTGTTGTATTCTTTTTTATTTTTCAAGAAAAAAGCTTCATCTATATTATTAGGTTCTATCTTTACATCAAAATCAGCCAAAAAATTCATTAAGGTTTCAACAGCATCAGCATCTTCATCACATTCTAAACCATTTATGATACAATCATTTTTTACTCTCTGATTGTTAAGCATTTTAACAGTAGCTTTTAAATCAACTATCTCTTTTTTCAAGTTTTTATTTTCTTTCTGTACTACTTCAATTTTTTTCTTGTTGTCATTTATACCTTTGAGTATGTCATCAAATTTGGTTGACATAAATTGCATTGTTGTTTGTAGCTCATCCAGTTGAGATTTGATTACATTTAAATCTTGCTTCACATCTCCACTAATCTCATTGCACAAATGACAAATGTACTCATCGTTTGCGTTTTGCACCAGTTCATCAAATTGACGTTTGTCTAGGTTTGTACATATATCATGAAAAGTTTTTTTGCATTTATCGCACTGAATTCTCCCATCATCTTCTTCTACTTGTAATTTGCATTGACCACAAATATTTTTTTTATTATTATTTGTACTTCTGCGTCTTTCTTCAGGCATATTTTATATTTTTTTTAAAAAACTTACAGTTGACTGCGTTGTATAGTATAATTAAAATAATTAACAAGATGTTTAATTTGATTTAAACAACTTTTAAAAATATCACTAATAGGAGCACTAAAAATGTTGACTGTATTCAAACAGTGTTGCCAACGTTTATATTTATATTACTTTTACTTCATTCCACCCGCTGTCGAATTTCCTAGGAAACAACTGCATTTACCGAATAAAGTTTTGGAATCTACTCCCCCAGAGCTTTAAGCTAGTATTTCGCAACCCCATTCAGGTCCGCCAGAAATGGCCCCTAAAGAACTTTAAAGTCCTTATGACTTCATATCACTTACTAAATTTCACATCCTGTAAAATTTTTCCTGGGAAACGACTGCATATACTGGGTACAGTTTTAAAATCTACTTCCAAAGAGCTTTCACCCAGTATGTCGCAACCTCATTCAGATCTGTCCGAAATGGCCCCTACAGAGCTTCAAGATCCTTGTGACTTTATATCACTTTTTACTGCAGTCTACCCGCAGTCAAATTTTTGCTATGAAACAACTACATATACTGAATATAGTTTTTGAATCTACTCCTTTAGAGCTGTCACCCAGCATATCGCAACCTTAATCTGGTCTGTCTGAAAAGGCCAATACAGAGCTTCAAAGTATTGTCTAAGTGACTTCATATGAATTTCAACTACATCCCACACGCTGTCAATTTATTTCTGAGAAACAACTAAAATAGTTTTTGAATTTACTTCTCTCGAACTTTGACCCAGCATGTCGCAACCCCATTCAAATCTGTATGAAATGGCCTCTACAGAGCTTCAAAGTCCACATGACTTCATATAACTTTTTACTAAATTCCTGTTAAATTTTCCCCGAGAAACAACTGAGTACAGTTTTAAAATCTACTCCTCTAGAGCTTTCACCCAGCATACCGCAACCCTATTTAGGTCTGTCTGGAATGGCCAATACAGAGCTTCAAAATCCTTATGACTCATGTCACTTTTTACTATATTCCACCCGGTATCAAATTTTTGCTGTGAACAACTGCATATAAATCTACTCCCCCAGAGCTTTCACATAGCATATATTAATTGAGTTGCGCCACCTGTCGTAAACTGGTCACATCAATTTATAAACCTTTGTTGGCTGATGCGCGATTTTTTTTACAAAAAAAACCGTTTTCACAGCCATTTTTTTACAAAACTAAATTTTCGCCTGAGGCGCCGTTTGTTCTGTACATCAATTAAGGTTTATTCACTCGAAGAGGCTTGAATTCTTCATATAGTGTTTTTGGCTTCCATGATTGGCGTATTTCGATAAAATATTATTTTTTTTAATAAATATAAAATATTATAAATTGATTTTTTTTTGTGTACAGTTGTTCCTCGCCTACCGAAAACACAAATTTACAATACTATAAATACGGCTACCACTAATAATTTCGAATTTCATTTCCGTTTTTTAATTGATCTTTACTACTCAATAGTCAATAACAGAGTAATATTTTTTAGCAAAATATTTTGGTTAACATCAATAATACCACAATACATCAAAAATTCTTCCAAAAAGATTTTAAGAATGTTTAGAATTCAGAAAAATCTTTAAAACACCATTTTTATGTAAATGAAGTACAACCCAAAAAAATGAAATAAAGCCCAAATTAAATTTACATGAAATAAATCCCAATTAAAAAATATTTTTTCTGGAATAGCTTCATAACAAAATAAACCCCAATTTTAAAGTGAAATAAGGCCCAATAAACTTGAAATTATCCCTAATTTTCATTTTTCAATTTTTATTGGGGGTTATTTCATGTCGCCAGTTTAATATTCTATAAAGAACATACTGACAAACATTAATTTTTATACATGTATCAGAGGGGTCTACAAAAAAATGTGATAAATAAAGTACCGCTCGATCGATTTGGAGCAAACCATCATAAGCCATCTACTAAATAGTCCGAACAAAGCCTTATCATTTGGCTTGGATAGGTAAGCCCGTTCTTGAGATATAAAGTTACAACGAAAAGTGGCAATAATTTTTATATATATAGATAAAAAAGTGGGTGTGAAAACGAATGAAATAAATTGGATTACTATGAATATGTAAAAACAATTAGCCAAATCGGTGTAGCCATTTTCCGGTTTTAGATAAATACAAAAAAGTGGGCGTGATAAATTTTTCTTGCATTGCTATAAATATTCAAAAGAAAACCTATCCAAATCGGTGTAGATACTTTCCAATTTAAGACAAATTAAAATTAGTGGGCGTAAAAGAGGGTGTGGAAAATTTTTTTATTTTCTGAATACTCAAATTGAATTACTATTAACTTTTGTAAGAAAAGTAAGCAAAATCGTTTAAACCATTTTCCGATTAAAAAAAAATAAAAAGTGGGCGTGGTAATTTTTTCCTATAATAAAAACTTAAATTGGGCTACTGCGAATATTCAGAATAAAAATTAGCAACCGTCTTTCAAATTAAGGTACATTTTTAAAAGTGGGAGTAAAATTGGGCGTGGTCAATTTCTCTTTCCCAAAGAACCTGACCTGGGTCATAACAATCATTAGGGTAAAACAATTTTCAAAATCGGTTCAGCGGTTCTCAACTGATTATAGATGTAGATAGATAGATATATAAAAGATAGACTAGTTTCATTAAAACTTATCTTAACCCTGGAGATGACATGTTGTCAGCAACCATACAAGCTAGCATTCTGCAGTTTATAAAACTCTTCTTTCTACGTTTTCAAATTGGCTTATTAGAGCATCTTGGAATGTTATTACTCTGTTTTACATCCATCGCCTGCACATTATCTCCCAATTCATCACTCTCAAAATCTCCCAAAATTTTCTATACTGTAATAAAAATAAACTCTCCAAAAACTACACAATAATTACCTAAAGGGGCTTTTTTATAAATATTGTTAGGTGTTTTTAATTTCTATAAATATGTTTGTCTTACTGCAATACCACCATACATTTCTGAAATTTAGTTCTCTGTTATTACAAATAATGATATAAATGTATTTTATTCTGATGGAATTGTAAAGCAAAGAGTTAATACAAGTTAAAAATTGTGTTCTTATTAATTATTTCTAAAAAAATAATAATAAAATGCATAAAAAACTTATTTTGGTGGTTTTTCAAAATATTGACCTATGACCTCATTATGTCACGGGTGGCACCATCCGAAAAATCAAACTTGCAAAATCAATTTTAGCATCAATTCGCATATTTTTTCTCTACCCACATTCAATATTCCAAAAACTAAAAAACGCCATACAAGTTGCGCCAGGTCTAATGTACATATATATCAAATTTTTGTTAATCTTTTCAAAACTAATATAAAATACAAATCAATACAATTCTGATAAAACTCAGTACAATAGAGATATCGCCAAGACACCAACATCCGGATACAAAATGTTTAATAATATACAATAGAACTTTTGTGAATGCATTTCTTTTAAATTGTGGTGTTGAAGTGTTTTTCATGGCTAATTATACTGTGGTAGTTGAAAAAAGCGACAAAAGAAAGATTTGGTAGGTAAAGATAATTCGAGTACGCTGAATTCAATGGTACTAACCGTTTTTAGGTTATTTAAAAAATGCAGGAGGTTGCTCAATAAAAATTCGCGTAACTTGAAAGATATTTAGTTTTTTACAAAACTAAATTTTCGCCTGAGGCGCGGTTTGTTCTGTACATCAATTAAGGTTTATTCACTCGAAGAGGCTTGAATTCTTCATATAGTGTTTTTGGCTTCCATGATTGGCGTATTTCGATAAAATATTATTTTTTTTAATAAATATAAAATATTATAAATTGATTTTTTTTTGTGTACAGTTGTTCCTCGCCTACCGAAAACACAAATTTACAATACTATAAATACGGCTACCACTAATAATTTCGAATTTCATTTCCGTTTTTTAATTGATCTTTACTACTCAATAGTCAATAACAGAGTAATATTTTTTAGCAAAATATTTTGGTTAACATCAATAATACCACAATACATCAAAAATTCTTCCAAAAAGATTTTAAGAATGTTTAGAATTCAGAAAAATCTTTAAAACACCATTTTTATGTAAATGAAGTACAACCCAAAAAAATGAAATAAAGCCCAAATTAAATTTACATGAAATAAATCCCAATTAAAAAATATTTTTTCTGGAATAGCTTCATAACAAAATAAACCCCAATTTTAAAGTGAAATAAGGCCCAATAAACTTTAAATTATCCCTAATTTTCATTTTTCAATTTTTATTGGGGGTTATTTCATGTCGCCAGTTTAATATTCTATAAAGAACATACTGACAAACATTAATTTTTATACATGTATCAGAGGGGTCTACAAAAAAAATGTGATAAATAAAGTACCGCTCGATCGATTTGGAGCAAACCATCATAAGCCATCTACTAAATAGTCCGAACAAAGCCTTATCATTTGGCTTGGATAGGTAAGCCCGTTCTTGAGATATAAAGTTACAACGAAAAGTGGCAATAATTTTTATATATATAGATAAAAAAGTGGGTGTGAAAACGAATGAAATAAATTGGATTACTATGAATATGTAAAAACAATTAGCCAAATCGGTGTAGCCATTTTCCGGTTTTAGATAAATACAAAAAAGTGGGCGTGATAAATTTTTCTTGCATTGCTATAAATATTCAAAAGAAAACCTATCCAAATCGGTGTAGATACTTTCCAATTTAAGACAAATTAAAATTAGTGGGCGTAAAAGAGGGTGTGGAAAATTTTTTTATTTTCTGAATACTCAAATTGAATTACTATTAACTTTTGTAAGAAAAGTAAGCAAAATCGTTTAAACCATTTTCCGATTAAAAAAAAATAAAAAGTGGGCGTGGTAATTTTTTCCTTCAATAAAAACTTAAATTGGGCTACTGCGAATATTCAGAATAAAAATTAGCAACCGTCTTTCAAATTAAGGTACATTTTTAAAAGTGGGAGTAAAATTGGGCGTGGTCAATTTCTCTTTCCCAAAGAACCTGACCTGGGTCATAACAATCATTAGGGTAAAACAATTTTCAAAATCGGTTCAGCGGTTCTCAACTGATTATAGATGTAGATAGATAGATATATAAAAGATAGACTAGTTTCATTAAAACTTATCTTAACCCTGGAGATGACATGTTGTCAGCAACCATACAAGCTAGCATTCTGCAGTTTATAAAACTCTTCTTTCTACGTTTTCAAATTGGCTTATTAGAGCATCTTGGAATGTTATTACTCTGTTTTACATCCATCGCCTGCACATTATCTCCCAATTCATCACTCTCAAAATCTCCCAAAATTTTCTATACTGTAATAAAAATAAACTCTCCAAAAACTACACAATAATTACCTAAAGGGGCTTTTTTATAAATATTGTTAGGTGTTTTTAATTTCTATAAATATGTTTGTCTTACTGCAATACCACCATACATTTCTGAAATTTAGTTCTCTGTTATTACAAATAATGATATAAATGTATTTTATTCTGATGGAATTGTAAAGCAAAGAGTTAATACAAGTTAAAAATTGTGTTCTTATTAATTATTTCTAAAAAAATAATAATAAAATGCATAAAAAACTTATTTTGGTGGTTTTTCAAAATATTGACCTATGACCTCATTATGTCACGGGTGGCACCATCCGAAAAATCAAACTTGCAAAATCAATTTTAGCATCAATTCGCATATTTTTTCTCTACCCACATTCAATATTCCAAAAACTAAAAAACGCCATACAAGTTGCGCCAGGTCTAATGTACATATATATCAAATTTTTGTTAATCTTTTCAAAACTAATATAAAATACAAATCAATACAATTCTGATAAAACTCAGTACAATAGAGATATCGCCAAGACACCAACATCCGGATACAAAATGTTTAATAATATACAATAGAACTTTTGTGAATGCATTTCTTTTAAATTGTGGTGTTGAAGTGTTTTTCATGGCTAATTATACTGTGGTAGTTGAAAAAAGCGACAAAAGAAAGATTTGGTAGGTAAAGATAATTCGAGTACGCTGAATTCAATGGTACTAACCGTTTTTAGGTTATTTAAAAAATGCAGGAGGTTGCTCAATAAAAATTCGCGTAACTTGAAAGATATTTATTTTCTTGAACTAAGTAAAAAAATCGAAATTCGGCAACAAAATTACATATCTTTCAGAAACATTTTTTTTTTGGAAATAAAAAAAGTTTTTTGGAAATAAAAAAAGTTTTTAAAATTGATGATATCCGAAATTAAAAACCATACGTGAAAGACATGATACAAAACTACAAAAATACTAATATATGTATATTGATTTTCTGATCTGAGAAAGTTTAAAATCTCGATAGTTAACACAGCTTTTAAATGTATGTATGTTCCCATTCATTTAATTTTTGGGCGATATATGAATAATACTTTAATTAGTAAATAATAAATATTGGAGGTAGATTGAAATACAAACAATTTCAGAAATTACATAACATTGTAACATTTTGCACCTTGTATTTAAATGCATATATCTTTATAGTTAGGAGACCGATTAAATGGTTGCTTTAATGAGATTATTAAGCGGACCTAGATTAGACTTTTGGCAACAACACTTACGTTAGATATGAATAAAGGCCATCATAATGTTCAAAAGTCACTTATTTAAGAAATATTTCGGTATGTTGAAATCAAGTTTGATGAGCTTCTAGATGGCATACCGACATAACTTATATGTATAGGTATTAGATGTTAATAGTGTTCTACGAAGTACATTATTAAATTGCAACATATAGTTCTACTTACAACTGAGATATAGCCAAAACTCGAAATTCGATGCTAAATTAAAATTTTTTAAAAAGATTTATCAAAATTTGGGACATCAAACATTTAATTAAAAAGTTTTACTGTAGTGTATTGCACTAAGAATCCCAATTTATTACAATTATTTATTATTGTAATAAATAGTTTTTTGATAAAACCAAAAAATGTTGGTGGGGAAACCTTTCCTCGACGCGTTTCGATGGTTGGTTAGACCATCTCATCAGGAGGATTATCCCTAATGTCTTAGTCGCCAACAAAGCAACAACAAAAGTGTGGGAAATAAAGAAATGATAAAACTGAAAAATGTTTGTGTGTTTCTGTTCGGATGATAATCTGCGCTTTATGTTGATATTTGTTGGACACAATAATAATTCGTATTTATTCAGTCCCTCAAATTATACATAATGTGAGGTTTTCGCTCCGTCTAGAATTAGGGATAATCCTCCTGATGAGATGGTCTAACCAACCATCGAAACGCGTCGAGGAAAGGTTTCCCCACCAACATTTTTTTTTTATCAAAAAACTATTTATTACAATAATAAATAATTGTAATAAATTGGGATTCTTAGTGCAATACACTACAGTAAAACTTTTTAATAAAATTTTTTATTTTCTTTTAAATTGTATTTTTTTAATTTGTATAAAAACCTTCTTTGAATTATATATCAGATCTTTAAAAGTCCTCCAAAGCAAAACGATATTATATATGATCAAAATAGGTACATTACAATCTGAGATATTGCCAAAATTCTAAATTCGTTGTCCCGAAAATTAACGAATTTAATTTTTTTTTAAACTGTATTTTAAAAAAACTTTTTTGAACTGTATATCAAATTTTAGGAAATCATTTATTGCAACACACTATTCAATTTCATCAAAATCGGTAGATCAATAACTGAGATATCGATAAATCAAAAGATGTCGATGTCCGCAAATTGGCAAATTTTAGAAAACATATTTTAAAAAACAATATTTAAAAAAATTATCATATTATGTATCAGATTTTAGAAAATACTCCAACGCATCATGCTATTAAATTTCATCAAAATCGGTCTATAAACAGAGATATCGCCAAAATTTAAACTTCGATGAGAATTTAATTTTTTTTAAACTGTACTTTTTCAAAAAAAAAAAAAAAAATAAATAAATAAATAAATTTCGTCAAAAAACTGTATGTTTTTTTTAAGTTTTTTGAACTGTATATCAAATTTTAGGAAATCATTCAACGCAGGACAATATTGAATTTCATTAAAATCGGTAGATCAGTAACCGAGATATCGCCAAAGCAAAGAATATCGACCTACACAAATTGAGAAATTTTAAAAAATTAAGAAAAAAACAGAATTTTTTTAAACATTTTTTGAATTATATATCAGATTTTAGAAAATACTCCAAGGCAACATGTTGTTAAATTTTATCAAAATCGGTTTATAAACACCTGAAATATCGTCAAAACAACATAACAGTTCCTAAATTGTGATGTATAACACTAGGTCACAAATAACAAACTTTTGTCTGTTATTTGTTTCTAGCATACTTTTTCTCATGGATTTGGACCTACTGAACACGAAAATGAATTTTAAAAATTTTTCTGTCGATTGGTTTGCGAGATACAAATTTTTTATTTTTTTTTTTTTAATTTTTGGAGGTACACTTACTATTTTGAGCATATCTTTAGTCTTCTTTGACCTATTTTATCCTACTACTACTCAAATTAAAGACAATTGAGCCGTCTACAACTTATTCTCAGAAAATTTTCAAATCGGGTTAGTAGTTTTGATGTTGGCGGCTTAAAAAGGTTAAAAAACTGGGTTTTTTTTAGTAAAAATGTGGCTGAAAAATTCATATAAAAATTCATATAAAATATAAAACGCGATGTTAACAGCGATTTTAATTTTTTTACGTATAGCTGACACTTTTCCAAAGAAAATAAGCCCTTACTTAACAAAATCTGATGACAAATGGCCGACTTATTATTTTTTTGGTAAACGACCGAAATTCCGCTATTTCACGATTTTTTGATTTTCATTATTTGCACAGCTTACCTACTCAACGCAAACGAATAAATACATTTGAACTTAATTTAAAATAAACAAATTAGTCTTCGCATATTATTTTTTAATTTATTTACAGCACTACATGCTCAATGTATCGCACAATTAGCTAAACTAACGAAATTAAACTAACTAATTAAATTAAGCAAATCAACGCACAAAAAAAAATGAGTAAAAACAAAGATATAAGTGTACATTTTATGCCATGTGGAAAAACTGCTGACTTCTTCTTTGTTTTTTGTATTCGCTGCAATCGGTCTCACGTATTAGGGTCCAAATATAGTCACCCATCATAGCCGTGTCATAGATGCCCTGATAGCGTCGTTCCATAGCCTTCAATTCCTGATGAAAGCGCTCGCCGTGTTCGTCGCTCACGTCTCCTAAATTCTCAGGGAAAAAATCCAAATGAGAATGCAGAAAGTGTATTTTAAGTGACATGTGCACTCCCATGACTTCATAGTTCTTTACCAGATCCTCAACTATGTCCTTATAATTCGGGCTTTTGTTGTTTCCTAAAAAGTTTTCCACAACAAGCCTGAAGGAATTCCATGCTGCGGCTTCGATGAGTGATAACAGCTTTGGGAATTTTTCATCTTTCAAAATTTTTTTTATCTCGGGTCCTGCGAAGACTAGTTCTTTAATTTTTGCCAGCGAAAGGTAAGGGAAAATTGACCGTAAATAGGCAAAAGCTTCACCTTCTTTGTCTAATTTTTTGGCAAAATTTTTAATCAAACCCAATTTTATGTGCAGCGGCGGAAGTATTATATTTTCACGGTTCTCTATTAGTGGTTTGCGCTGAACATTCGCTTCTCCAACTACAGGTTTCGTTCGTACCGGCCATTTTTTTTTTTTATATAATGCTGATCATCAGCGCGGCTATTCCAAAGGCACAGAAAACAGCAATGTCGCGTATAGCCTCCTTGGAGTCCACACAGAATGGCCACAACTTTAAGGTCGGCGCATATTTTCCAATTGTATTTCCTATACTCTATGCATTTCAGCAAAATGTCCATAGTTTCATAGTTCTCCTTTGAATGAACCGCATGAGCAATAGGAACAGATGGCTTTTCATTCCCATTATGTAAGAGAACTGCCTTCAAGCTCTCTTTGTTGCTGTCAATAAACAACCTGTCCCTGCAAAAACATATTTGGTCTTTCTTTGTATAAAATTTTGCATACTCCTTGTGACGGTTTCTGTACGCTGTTACTTTCACTTCTGAAGCCGCAAATCCACACTGTATCATCCGAGACGCAAAAAGTTCGGATTTCTCCTTAGTGAGACCAAAATCGCGCACCCAATCGTTTAGTTCGGCCTGTGACAGTAATTTTCGCTTTGCACCCGGCTCAAATTCGCTTGCATTTGACTCGGACTCTTCTTCTGACGATTCTGCTTTTTGAAGAGATGCACCAGGGCACACTGGATATGGCACATCATGCGAATGTGGTACTGGAAGCGCAAACGATCCCACTTGAGCGTAGTTCCATTTAAAAAATCTTCCTACCCCACTGTTTGTGGTGAGGCAAAAATAACAGTCTGTGGAATGGCATAGCGGCTTTTTCCACATCATTGGTGTATCGAATTTCATATGGCGGCTAAAATTAAAATAAATTACTATATTCGCTATGTATAATGTGTTTAAATAAAAATTCTTACCTTCCGCCAGCTGCCCAGTTGGTCAAGATTATATAGCAAAGATCACACAGCGACTTAGGTGTCCATGGTTCTGTGATATTTGGTGAAATACCAAAATAATTCAAATAGTGCAATTGTACTGCTGGAGTAAACTTGTGTGCGTGATTTTTTTTATAAACTGGCCACAAACATTGCAGAAATTGTCTGGATCGTTCAAACACTCGAACACACGTAGTCTTTTACTCATTGTCTTCCTTGCGTTTTCTAAATATATTTATTTAAATAGTTTGTTGTAATGACAACTTGACTTTTCGCGATCAGAAACGCTAGTTAAATAACATGAATGAACTAAATGAACTACTTTAAATATGTTGCATTTTTACCAAAAGTACCTATTTTTAAAAAGAAAATACCTAGGTGAATAAGGACCAAAGAATAATTTACCTGTCAAAAGTTGAATTTTGAAACACCGAATGCAATAGGCAAGTAAGGCTTATTGCAGTGACGAGTAAAAATTGGTTCAATGTGAGTAAAGCTATAAAAAATTAATGTAAAGTCATAAAAAACAGCAAAAAACCATTCGTGTTTTATCTACCTGCTGAACAGAAGTGTACTTCATTTATCAAAATATTTTCGCGGAACACACTCAAATTAATTCCAGGTATAACAGTTTCTATGACCGAGTGATAAAATTAAATTTTTTAATTTTTATGATTTAAAAAGACAAAGTTGCGCAAAATGTCATACCTTAATGAATTTAGTCAAAAACAATAATAGGCTTAATATGCCAAATTTTTGCTAAATTGGGTATTTTCACTTTATTGTCAATAAAACCAACATTTATTGATGTATTTTCACGAAACAAGGCTTCACTTATTTATAAGATTCACAGCTTTAACACCGTGAAAATGGCAAGTTTTTGAAACTTTCGATTTTTTATGAATTTTTGAAAAATAAAGATTTTTCGATTTTGCAAAAAAAAAACTTTTTTATATTTTTATGTCAATAACTCCACAACCGTTGATGATATGAAAAAATTGTCTTAACAAGACTTAAAGAAAATTTTGTGGTGAATCCGCTCGTTTTCCTTTATAACGGATTTGGATAAGCCGTTTCCAAGTTACGATAAAATAAATGGAACGACCTCTGTGAAAATCCGTAATTTTAGAAAAAAATTTTAAAAAAAAAATCGTATCCATAAAATTTTAAATTTTGGGTGTTTTTGTACTTAGAGGGCCATAATACATCGAAATTAAATAGTTAGACTTCAAACCAATTTTTGCTGTTGACCAGTGATATTAACTTCTTTACACTTTCACAGACAGTTTTGAAATGTAATTGATAACCGTGTCTCCTTATGTTTAAATATGTATGAGCATGTAGTGCTGTAAATAAATTAAAAAAGACTAATTTGTTTATTTTAAATTAAGTTCAAATGTATTTATTCGTTTGCGTTGGGTAGGTAAGCTGTGCAAATAATGAAAATCAAAAAGTCGTGAAATAGCGGAATTTCGGTCGTTTACCAAAAAAATAATAAGTCGGCCATTTGTCATCAGATTTTGTTAAGTAAGGGCTTATTTTCTTTGGAAAAGTGTCAGCTATACGTAAAAAAATTAAAATCGCTGTTAACATCGCGTTTTATATTTTATATGAATTTTTATATGAATTTTTCAGCCACATTTTTACTAAAAAAACCCAGTTTTTTAACCTTTTTAAGCCGCCAACATTAAAACTACTAACCCGATTTGAAAATTTTCTGAGAATAAGTTGTAGACGGCTCAATTGTCTTTAATTTGAGTAGTAGTAGGATAAAATAGGTCAAAGAAGACTAAAGATATGCTCAAAATAGTAAGTGTACCTCCAAAAATTAAAAAAAAAAATTAAAAAATTTGTATCTCGCAAACCAATCGACAGAAAAATTTTTAAAATTCATTTTCGTGTTCAGTAGGTCCAAATCCATGAGAAAAAGTATGCTAGAACCAAATAACAAAATGGCTGTTGCCTAGTGTAATTTATGTAGGTCCGTTCTCTAGAAGCATGAGTTTTTTATTTGTATTTTTTTAAACAAAATTTTTAAAATACTTGTTTCGGCGATATCTCAGGTGTTTATAGACCGAAATTTGACAGCGTTCTTTGCGGGAGGATTTCCTAAAATCTTAAATATATATCCTGTTCAGGAACTCCACAAATCTGATGAAATTATACTGATCGCCAGGTGAGTCGATTTTGCAATGTCCGTCTGTCTGTCCATCTTTCCGTCTGTCTGTCTGTCCGTCTGTCTGTCCATGTGTGGAGCTCGTGTGTCGTCGATAGGTCAGATTTTTATGAAATTTAATAGCGTTCTTCGCGGGAGGATTACCTAAATTCTGATGCATAATTTATAGGCCTGTGTTGCAGGAGAATGGTTTTACTTATTTGTATTTTTAAACAAAATTTCTGAAATACGTGCATTTGGTAATTTTTGGTACATATAATTAAGTGTTTAAGCGATATTTCAGGTGTTTTGATCGACGATGATGAAATTCAATGGTGCACTAAGAGAAAAATGACGATCTGATTTCAAGAAAAAAATCTACAATATAAGATTGCGAAATCTTGAATTTTCAATCTTGAAAATATAGCCAGTAAGATTTATATTCTTAAATTTAAGAATAAATTCTTAGTTATGAGAATACAATCTAAAAATAAACTGTAATTTGTTTGCTTTTAAGATTTTAATCTTATTATAAGATTTTAAATCTTAATTTTAGATCGTATTCTTTATTTTAAAATTGTGATCTTGATTTCAAAATTTTATTCTTATTTTGAAGATTGTAAGTTCTAATCTTAAGATCGTATTCTTGATTTTGTAGATTTGTGGGCTTGTTTAAGGGAAATTTCTCAGTATTTTGTCATAAATTGTAATCAGCCGACCAAAGTAGTTGCGAAAAAGTGAAAAACTATTTTTTTGAGAAAAAATATAAATTTAGTAAAAAATATAAATGGAAAACCTTAATCCGGATGAAGTGATCCTTTTAAATATTCCAATAGAAGGCAATTTAGTTTCGGTATGTGATGGGGAGTATGAATTGAACTGCCCTTCACAAGAAATTTCATTAGATTTCTCGGACGATGACGCGTTGCTTAAAAATCTTTTGAAAGAATTCGATCTGGAATGCATTTTTCCGTACCTGCAGCGTAAGTTTTTCATCATATTTATAAATACATAAGTAAATTTCTTTATAAAAAATTATATTGATTTAATTTGTTTCAGGCTCAAATGTAACTTTTAGAAGTCTGCAGTATATGAAAGCAGAAGATGTAAAGGAAGCCATTCCACTCTTCGACTTCTGGAAAAAAAACAGGTTTTAATATTTTATTTAGAAAGTAAATTACACCACTAATAGTTTTGTCCTTTAGTTTGGAATTGATGAAGATACACTTTCGATGCCGTCGAAGGTAGGTCAGTAGCTACAAAAATGTCCGGATGTAACTTCCACTCCATCGTCTTCTGTAAATGTGGAAGCTAACAGAAAAGTGTTTGACAAGGTAAAAGTATTAGATAATTACTTAATACATTAAAATGTGTACAAAACATAAAATATTTTCGTTTATTTATATAGGATTTAGCTTTATTATTGAATGAATCAGTAAGTGGCAAAAACATCCTAGAATTTTATGCTTCACACAAAGATTTAAACAATAACTATCGTGATGAGCTGATCCAGATTATAGTACATCAAATTCTAAAAAAGGATATCGCACTTCTTCCTCACGATTTCCAAGATATATTGACAGAAATATGCACACTTTTTCCAACGGAAGATGAAGTCAAGGTATTTTTAGGATACAATTTTTTACTAACTACCTGTAATCTAAAATAAATAAATCAAAATTTTAAAATATAGGAATACTATTACAATCCTCGAAAGGGAAAAAAAAATAATAAAAACTGTGTTTTATTTTATCACCAAATACGAATATTATAATAAGAAAAAACGTGCTGATAATAAGATTTTCTGCTTGAAATCGAAACTTTTTCTGCTTGAAAGTAGAGTAAATGCGAAAAATCTTATTTTAAGAATAAAATCTTATTTTTCAAGATTGTTTGTAAGATCGCAATCTTAAAAAAGTTCTAAGAACAAGTTCGATAATTAAGAATGCGTTCTTCTTATTTAAGATTATGTTCTTATTAATTAAGAGTGCATTCTTAAAAATTAAGAATTTAATCTTAATTAATAAGAACACATTCTTAGTTATCGATCCTGTGCTTAGATTTTTTTTAAGATTGCGATCTTACCAAGAATCTTAAAAAATTAAGATTTTATTCTCAAAATAAGATTTTTCGTATTTACTCTACTTTCAAGCAGAAAAAGTTTCGATTTCAAGCAGAAAATCTTATTATCAGCACGTTTTTTCCCTGAGTGTGGGACGATATTCTAAAATCTTATGTAAAATGTCGGTATAGAGTCCAGGAGCTTCACAAATCTGATTTCGGCCTCTTAATGGCTTAAATTCCATCTAAAAGCCACTTTAATGAGAATAAATAATTATCACTAAGTTTAGCACAAGAATACAATTATGTGAATACCGGCCAGTATGCAAAATTTTTTCTCAATCGGTCACCATTTGACTGTTCGTCTTTTCGTTAGAGAAAAGCTCGATATCGCCTAAAAAGACTTTCTATGGGGACAACATTTGATAAAAGTATTTCTGATCTCTTGAAAAAGTTCGGTATTGAAAATGGGAGAACTCGGTTCACATTTAGTGAAAGCTTTCATATAACCCCGTTCGGGAATCTCTTTAATGCTGATAAATTAAGTCACATTATAATAGCAGTCAGCATACCGTGGCTATTTTCTATGTAATCGCTGTCCGTTTTTGCTTAATGTTGACCAACCTTTAAATACCACAATTCCATATTATATCATATATTATATAGCATTAAAGTTTTGCAATAATTTTTCCACATAAGATCAAAACTCCCATACAATCCGAGTTAAAAGATTAAGCACAACGAAAAGTATTTGAATGCTTAGTGCCTGGTTGATCGAGCCTTGCTCGGTTGACTTAATAAAGACATGGGGTCCATTGGGTGAACCAATTTTTTTTTTTGGTCAAAATTTACACCCCATTTCTTTTATCTGTTAAATTATATTTTGTTAACTGCTTTGCACGGGCAGTGCAAGTTTTAAGTATTTTTTTAAAATAATAAAAATTTTATGTTTTTTGTATAATTTAAGAAATCAAGTTCGTATATTTTTTTTTAAAGTAATGTCTCAAAAGTTCTCAAGGCAGCTTGCCATTGTCTATGCCGAATACCTGCATCGCAAGTTTTTCCGTCTCTGCAGATATTGACGCAGCCTGGTTTTTCGTTCTCCCGAGTGTCGAACATTATTATGATCTTCGATGTCATAAACCTTCAAAGTATACTGGCATTCTCTTTGGGCAATATGCCGTGAATTGATTTTATCCTCTGTCTCCGCTGCTGTTAAAGCTGCCTGGCATGGAATAACTTTTAAGCTATTACATTGATTTTTCAATTTCAGGACTTTGGAGAAAGCTTCTTTATTAATAGTTATATTATTTTATATTTTCTTGTAAACATAAATTATACAGGCCTGCTATGGTTTAAAAACTAATTTAGATACTTATTAGGTACTAAGCTACGAAAAAATACAAAAAATAAAATCAGTCAAGTAAATTTTCTGAGAAAATTGCTATTTTAATGTTTCCTAGTACAGTGGAGGCTCTAAAAAGTTAAGTAGTTTGTTTTGGCTGTGATTAACTTTTCCTCATGATCACCAGAATAGGTTCACTTTTTTAGTTATAAATTTAAGCTTGCTGCTCTGAAGATAATTATTGAATTGAATTGTGATGTACTTTTTCTAAAAGGCTGAATAGTTGAGATAAAGAGTTTCAACAAAAAAATGTTTGAAAAAAAATTGACAGTTGAAATACATGCATCTTTTCGTAATTATTGCGAAAAAATATGAATTATATTTGCGTCACTTGAATAGGTTCACTAAAGAAAATAAAAGTTATTTGTGTAAGTTTTGAGAACAAAATAGCTAAGCATTTAATAAAATAGAACTCTATAAGTATTTTCTACCGGTTTTTTTTTTTTTAGTTATTTTATTCAAATTCAATTACAAAAGTATACAAAATTGTAGAATGCCTCAGCGCCAATAGGCATTGTAGAGGCTAGTTGGCAACATTTAATGCAAATTATTAAATAGTAATCAAAAAATACAATAATAATATTAACAATATGAAAAGAAAAAAATAAATAAAATAAATAATATTGAAAATGAAATGAATATAAAGAAGTTTAAAAAATTACTAAAAAATGAAAAATTTGAAAAATTTGTGCCAGAAGCTGTATTTTAAATCATATTTCCGACATTTGCTTTTAAAAATTCTCTTAATAATCTTTTAAAATTCGAAAGTGTAGAACTAGATTTTATAAATTGCGGTAAATTGTTAAATTCATTACTGCCAGAGTACTCAATTCGCTGTTTTGTTGTCTCTGTACGGCAAAAAGCTACTCCTAATTGTCGACTATTTCGAGTATTATAGGGATTTTGACCTTGAGCAAAATGTATTGTATGGTGGCCTATATTGTGGAGGCATTTGTATACATACAAAAGTATTTGAAATTTGTAAGTAACACATATGGGAAAAATAGATGAAAAATGTTCAGTATACAAAGATCTTGTTGAATATCTCATTGGCAAGTTTGCAACAGCTTTTAATGCTCTATTCTGTAGTCGTTGTAGAGAACTGACTTCAGCGCTTTTCCTGTATGCATAAATTAAAGCTAAGTTTTAATTAAATTTGTCCATGGTAATTAATAGGATATGGAAGAGAAGAAAAACATTGATCCTAGTGGAGATTAAAGTCTTTACATCTATGAAATTTCTACAAAAAATGTAAAAACATGACTGCGTTGTAATGATTCATTCAAGAAGTAACAAAAAATGAGGAAAAAACTCTAAGTGAAGGCAAACTTTGGATCGAAGAGTCAGCAAACGTCAAAAATATAGTGATTAAAATTCGAAGAAAAAATTCAGTGGTAGTATTTCTACATATAGAAACTAAATAAACCTTAACTCATGTATTTATAGATATGTATTGGGGATTGAAATGAAAGAAGTAAAAATGATCTTGGAAACAGAAAAACAAAATAAAAAACAATTGTCTCTAAAAGGTTAAGAATCGCTTAACTTTTTAGAGTCACGTGTGGTCAATATGAACTGCTTAACTTTTCGACATACTTAACTTTTCTGTGACTTAACTTTTTCGAGCTTCTACTGTATTACACCGTATTACTAGTGTTAATTTAATTTTTTTAATAATAATAATAACGATGCATGCTAATAACACTAATGACGTTTATAATTAATTTTTAACTAATGCAGTTTATTTTAAGGTAAAACTTTTATTTAAAAGACGCATGTCATCAATAAAAAACAAGTAAGAAAGCGCTATAGTCGGTCAAACCGACCATGCGATACCCTTCACCACTAAGGTCAAAGGTGTTATTTTTCCAGTGTAAAGACAAATATTTGCTAAATTTTGCTATCATACAAACATTTTCTCAAAACTTATATATTCAACCTGTTTCCGTCATTTGGACTTATATGAGAGCTAGGGTCAAATGTGGACCGATTATCTCGAAATTTGGCAGATTGATTACAGTTGTTACAAAAATTATGTATGCAAAAAATAGACTCAAAATTTCCATTATCTTTAGATTTACGAGCGTTTTAGTGATTTTTTTGTCTCATTTAGTGCGTTTTTAAAGAAGAATTTGTATAGGAGCTATGGTCAAATGTGGACCGATTTCAACGAAATTTGGTACAGTGATTTAAGTTTACATAAGCAGTATTTATTTTAAATTTCATGAAAAAATATTGATATTTGTGGCCAATATAGCAATTCCGGGAAGTGGGACCTATGGGAGGTACCATAAATAATGGACCTATTTTGACCAATTTCAATAGCCATGGTCCCATTATCAAAAAAATGATCTGTGCCAAATTTCATTAAATTATCTTTAGAATTGCGACCTGTAGTTTGATTACAAGGTTTACATGGGGGTCCAGCCAGCCAGCCAGCCAGACGGACGGACATCGCTAAATCGACTCAGAAAGTGATTCTAAGCATATTGGTATACTAAAAGGTGGGTCTAAGACAAATATTTCTATGCGTTACAAACATCAGCACAAACTTATAATACCCTTTCCACCTATGGTGGTGAAGGGTATAAAAATTCAAGTTGCATTTTAATTTAACATACCTATATAGTTAAAAATAACATTACTATTAGAATGGGAAAGTAAAATTTCGCAGACCTGTGTTATTAAAAAAACAAGTAAGGAAGCGCTATAGTCGGTCAAGCCGACCATACGATACCCTTCACCACTAAGGTCAAAGGTGTTATTTTTCCTGTGTAAAGACAAATATTTGCTAAATTTTGCCATCATACAAACATTTTCTCAAAACTTATATATTCAACCTGTTTCCGTCATTTGGACTTATATGAGAGCTAGGGTCACATGTGGACCGATTATCTCGAAATTTGACAGATTGATTACAGTTGTTACAAAAATTATGTATGCAGAAAATAGACTCAAAATTTCCATTATCTTTAGATTTACGAGCGTTTTAGTGATTTTTTGTCTCATTTAGTGCGTTTTTAAAGAAGAATTTGTATGAGAGCTATGGTCAAATGTGGACCGATTTCAACAAAATTTGGTACAGTGATTTTAGTTGACATAAGCAGTATTTGTTTTAAATTTCATGAAAAAATATTGATATTCGTGGCCAATATAGCAATTCCGGGAAGTGGGACCTATGGGAGGTACCATAAATAATGGACCGATTTTGACCAATTTCAATAGCCATGGTCCCATTATCAAAAAAATGATCTGTGCCAAATTTCATCAAATTATCTTTAGAATTGCGACCTGTAGTTTGATTACAAGGTTTACATGGGGGTCCAGCCAGCCAGCCGTCCAGCCAGCCACCCAGACGGACGGACGGACGGACGGACATCGCTAAATCGACTCAGAAATTGATTCTAAGCCTATTGGTATACTAAAAGGTGGGTCTAAGACAAATATTTCTATGCGTTACAAACATCAGCACAAACTTATAATACCCTTTCCATCTATGGTGGTGAAGGGTATAATAAGAAAATCTTGCTAGGAATTCAAGTCCCAATATAAACTATTGGTGAAGTGTATTAAAGATTCGGCATAGCCGAATATATAACTCTTGTATTTTATTTTTAATAAGTCAACTACAGTTTATATATTATATAAGTGTATTAATTAAATAAATCGAACCATTAATATCGTAAGATCGACTGTATGCATTTGGTAAACATGTTTAATTGTTATTAAACCAGTTTAATTATTTACTTATTATACAATATAAAGTATTTTTAACGATAAGCAAAATATGAGTGCAAATAATTCAAGACAAAAAAACGGTCTATAGCATTTTTATACAAGTATTTATTCCGAATCAAACTTGACAATTTTAATTAAATGTCCACAAGAACTATTGCTTTTATCCAACTTCCCACAACTATTTTTCGAGTTTTACCATAAGTAGCGTTGATGCCCTGAGAATTGGTCCAAAATAAAAAAGATTTGTATTTTCAGAGAGTTCATAAATATAACAATCACATGGAAAATGTACTTGTATTATTTTAATGGGCATTAATTTGTATATCTTAATTGTTATACGAGGGTTGCTGTCTTTGTTTCAGAATAAGAAAAACATATTTATCATTTTAAATTGCATCGTTGCTTATTCATGTATTATCCATAAAGATCAGTACACTTTTGCATACATGCATTGGGACACATAAACCGCACCAAAAATGTTGAACCTGTAATTTATTTTTTATGTTCGAGAATATTATTTCGCGCACATCTGTTAATAAGAGAATAATTTAAATTATCGAAAACAATTTTTTTGTTTCTAACTTCAGTTTGCTGTTGCAGTAAATACATTTTAAATTAACCTGTTAGACTATTAGTAATTCTTAGCAGCTACCACAGAATAGTTTAAATTTTTTCAAAAACTCATTTTTTTAATTATATCATCTAGTGTTTTGTTATGTTATAGCTGGTAAATTTGGACTAAGGTTAAAAAGTGCTATATGTTTTACATATGTATATTATTTTGATATGTCACAGATGGTAAAATACACAAATTTTGATTAATGTTAATAAGTGCTACAAGTACAAACACAACTTAATTACCTGAAATTACCAAAAATGTAAACAAAATATAAAAATTCAGCTTTTGATTGAATTTAGTCCACAAGAATAAAGTATATGTTAGCACAAAATTTTATGTAAGAAATACTAAAAGAAGTAATATCATAAAACATATAAGATTGCATACTAGGGTGTTCATTTTACTCGACTTTTAATTGTTTGAGTAATCAAATAACTGTAAATGGGGTTTTTTAATTACTCGGAAAATCGATTAATCGTTAAAAATTACTCGAGTTAATCGAGTAAGAAATTTGTATATATATATATATATATATATATATATATATATATAATACTAGTTTAATAAAATTATAGTGCTTTATTAACAAAAAAGTTTAAGAATTTACAATAAAAAACATAAAACAAAAATAAAAAAAATATTTTTAATACAAATAAACCTTTGTAACATATTGTCACCCTAAATATTTTAAGCGAGTTTATTTACTTTTATATATAAAAAGCAATCGTTCGATTTCATAAATCCTGAGTTTGAATAAGATTAGTAGGCTCTACGACTACCTTTTACCTATGTTTCCAATCGGATCTTCAACTGACTTAAAGTAGGATCTATGATTACATTGCATCCTTCAACTGAACTATAGCAGGTTTTAGGATTACAATGGTACCTTCAACTAATCTATAACAAGAGCTACTATTACATTAGGACCTTTAAATAAACAATAGTAGAAATTACGAATACCAGGAACCGTAAATAACAGTTATTTTTGAAAATGTGACCCCAAAAGATCTTCATGTAAGAGGCATGGAAAACCTAAAGTGTCATATACCAATAGATTCGTAATAACGAGCTTATGAAGAATATTGAGGATCTTCGAAAAATGATGTCAATTCAACAGTTAACGGTAATTTTTCAACGGAAAAATTAAAGTTGATTTTAAACTGTTAAAAAGGGAGTTTTATTTTTCCGGCCAAAAATAAAACTCATTTTAGGAGTTTCATTCTACCGTCAGAAAATAAGACTCGGCTTAGGAGTTTTACTTTTCCGTTAAAAAAATAAAACTCATTTTAGGAGTTTAATTTTTTCCGTCAGAAAATAAAACTCGTTTAAGGAGTTTTATTTTTTCCGTCACAAAATAAAACTCATTGAAAAAGTTTTATTTTTTCTGTCACTCATATTTTTATTTTTTTAATAATATTTTGTTTATTTATTCATAAAATGATAGTAAAACATATAAAAAGCAAATTAAATGTCCCAATTTTACTTGTTAAATGGTTATTTACATAAAATGAGTTGTATTTTCTGACGGAAAAATATAACTCCTTCAATAAGTTTTATTTGTTGACGGAAAAATAAAACTCCTTAAATGAGTTTTATTTTTCGACGGAAAAATAAAACTCTTCAAACAAGTTTTATTTTTTGGCGGAAAAATAAAACTCCTTTTTTAGCAGTTTCATCCGAACTTTTATTTTTAGGTTCAAAAATAACTGCTTAAGATGGAGTTTTTTCATTTAACTCACAAAATAACTGTTATTTAAGAACTTATTTGATAAAACTTATAACCGTTACGGTCCCTGACGAATACAATAGATACCACAACAGACTAGGCTATTTATATCTGAAATTACATTGGCTTTATATACGGGCATTTCCTGGAAAAGGTCAACCGCTACCAAAATATTAAAGTTGAAGAAAAAATACTTTTCTGAGAAAATTTAGTTAGTTAATGCATTGGATTTTAAGAATATACCTAATTAAATACATATTACAATTTGTAATTTAAGAAAAGTGGTCAATAGTGTCAATAACGTTTTTTATTGACATTTTTCCTTGAGTTATTTCTGAGTGTTACATATCATGTCGATTGCACTCTTCTTATAGACTAAATATACCAACAATAAATATTTAAAAACACCACAGTAGAGATCAAGCAAACTCCGAATAACTGTATAATTCAAAGATTCTTTATAATACATTCTTTGGAATCATTGTCCCCGTAAAAAAAAATATTTAAAAAAAATAATAATAAGGATAATTAAAAAAACAAAATGCTAAATAAAAGCTGTATATCTCTGCTTTAGTCAAAAAATAATCTCCATTTAAAAAACTGACAAAATTCGCAGACTTTTAAAGAAAACCACACACCGAAAAAAATGACTTACATTTTTTGTCCGTTCATATTTTATAATTTTATTTTTGTTCTCAAAAATTGTTCTACTAAAATGCTATTAAATATTTATAAAAAGTTAAAAAAAAGTTTGAGTTTTCATATTTTTTTTTTTCAAGTTGAGTGCGTACGAATGTCCCGTTCGCGATCCTGGAAATGCCCATATACTATATACATACAATGGACTATATACACACAATGGACTATATTACAAGTTGTAATTTACAAAGTCTCGATTATTGCTTAGAATTGACAATGTTGCTTTAAATTAACTATAGTAGAACAATTATTGACTAAGATGGACCATAGAACGGTAGTTAATTGATTTAAGTGGTCTTCCTTTGAACCCTTGATTATTGCATAAAATAAAAAGTAGCAGCAAATACTTTCAAGCCAAAGTTGGCCATTATTTGCGTGGCAGGTTAATAACAACAATTTATATTAAACAAAAAAAAAAGAAAAATGCATACTAAACTAACAAAACATACAGCAAGTAGTATCTTAGCTCTCCATTTGACCAATGTTTTTTTTACAAACTTATTAAAAAAAAATTCTTACAAAATAATTTAAATAATTTTACCCGAGTAACTCGATTACTCGTGGAAAATTACTCAAATATATCTTTATTTGAAATTAGCCCTCTTATTTTACTCGAGCGATTTATCGATTTTATTTTTCCGATTAATCGAACAAACATAACTCGAATAAACACCCTATTGTATACTCGCACTGCAATTTGGCAAAAATATTAATTTCATGAAAAATTTTGGTGTTAAAATTTTGCTAAATCGGTTCACATTTGTCTATAGTAACCTCGCTTTGGCCAATCGATTATTTGGTAATAAATGTCAGTGTGCAAAATTTATTGAAAATTGAAATAAAAAAAATTTATCGTCTTTTTTTATACCTCTATAAACCAAATATTTTCTGATGCAAAATTCTATCAGCCAAAAAATATTCAAACAAAAACTTTAAATTTGGTTCATAGAGGGTATTAAATATAAGCCATCGATGTGTACTTTAATTCGAAATTATCCTAAATCGGTTTGGTCTTTGTAAAATGAAATCAGTTTTCAGTGAGTGAGAACTTAAAAGCTTTCATTTTTGCTTTTTCTTAAACACATTCATTCATATAAAGCGAATGAAAACGTTTAAATTTCTCGATTACCAAAGTCTTTCGTGAATAAAATAAAAATCTAATTATGGTAGTTTAAAGAAAAACAAGTAAGAAAGTCCGACCACACGATACCCTTCACCTCAAGGTATTCTTTTTCTTGTATAAAGACAAATAATTGTTAAATTCTGCCATCATACAAACATTTTCTCAAAACTTATATATTTAAGCTGTTTCCGTCATTTGGACTTATATGAGAGCTAGAATAAAATGTGGACCGGTTATTTCGAAATTTGGCAAATTGATTGCAATTGTTACAAAAATTATGTATGCCTAAAATAAACTCAAAATTATCTTCAGATTAACGAGCGCTTTAGTGGTTTTTGTCTCATTTTGACAGAAGAGCTGGTATGGGAGCTATGCACAGTGGTTGCACTTGTATGGGGAAGAGCGACAAAAATAATTATATAGAAGATATAGTCTTGAAATTTACTTGGTATATTTCGGACATAAAAACCCCAAGAGTAATAGGCGTGGTCACTTGACTCTACCGTCTATTTTTTCAATTTTTCTAATAAAATATTTAGAATAAGTTTTTAGTTTTCAATAAATCTTTCTAATTTTTACTTTCAAAAAATTATCTGAAAAAAATATACTTCAATATAGAAAAGCCCTAACTTATATTTTCCTTACCTTACAGCAGAGTGAAAAAACTAAAAAAAGTCTTAAGTTTTTAAAGCGGAAATTGTTTAAAATGTTTTTTTTGGTCAAACCGAATAATTTTTTACTCCATGGGTATATTAGAGGATTGTCTTTATAAAAATACGAAAAGAAAGCGATTTAAAAGAAAAACGACTTAGGGCCTTTCTATATTAAAGTAAGGATATAGAAATATTTAATTGAATATATAGAAAAAACCTGCAAAAACCTGCACTTGAATTAAACGTTATTTAAATCTATAGATCTGTGTCAATATTTTCAAACCAATTTGGTTATTGGCTTGCATTGCGAAACTAACTAAAACTCTAACTTAAAACAGCAAACCATGTTAACAAAAACACTTCTTGCAAATCAGTACTTTACTAAAACTGTACAACACAATTTATTGAGTTATTATTTTATAAAAATAATTTCAATACCATTCACATTAATTTCCATTTTAATTATCTTAATATCGCACTTTAGTTGAATATATTTTAACAATTCAATATTCACTTTGACGCTTAATCAAATTTTTACTTCTATATAAAATCACACTTTAATTGTTTGCATTCAAAAATTACCGTTAGAAATTATCAAAATAAATTCAGAATAGAGAAATTTGATGACATTAGCGACTATTTATTTCGCTACCAACAAAACATAGACAACATCATTTTTTATTTTTGTCATATGGGCGCAACTACTGAGCTATGAACAAATGTGGACCGATTTCAACAAAATTTTTTACAATGATTTTAGTTTACATAAAATATTGATATTTGTGGCCAGCTTACAAATTCCGGGAAGTGGAACCTATGGGAGGTAACATAAATAATGGACCGATTTTGACGAATTACAATAGCCATGGTCCCACTATCAAAAAAAAAATGACCTGTGCCAAATTTAATCATATTTTCTTTAGAATTTCGACCTGTACTTTGATGGTTTACATTGGGGTCCAGCCAGAAATACTGTCAAATGTTGTTCCTCTAGAAAGTTTTTTAGGCGCTATCGCGCTTTAATCTAGCGGAAAGACGAACACAAAGAGTTTCTTAAAACTAAATTTCATCATCGTATCTATTATAATTTGTCAGTTAAGTATTAGCAACTAAAATATTGTATTAGGCGAAGTTATACGGGATCACTTGACAAACATGAACGGATTTCTCCCAATTGCACTCAAAAAACAAGTAAGAGTGGTATATTCGGCTTTGCCGAATCTTGGATACCCTTCACCAATGGTGTTCCAAAAGTACTTAATGTAATTCCTAGCAATATTTGGTTATACTAGTATTATATGCAAAGAGTATTTAAAATTAAGAGTCGAAAAACGAAAAGCTTTTCGGTAGCGTCATCATCTAGAATAGTTTACACCCAAAGGTTAGGTTGGGCAGGTGGCTGATGTCTAGGGAAGCTTCACTTGGGTTCTAAAGTGGTCCCTTTGTGAAAGATAATGATTACTAGACTACAAGTAGAGAATGCATATTTAAACCAGCCAGTAGCTTCGAAATAAATTAGACACATATTTTACGAATATTTAATAAAGCTCGATAGACCAGATAAACCATGCAGAAAAAAGTTTAAGTATTCTGGCACGCAACCCAAAAACACAGTGCCCAACAAGGGTTGTGCACTTTAATTCGTACGAATTATCCAACTAATAAAAGTTCTTGATTAGTTATGTAAAACTCTGAAGTTAGCGGACTGATTTAGGTCAAAGCTTTAACAATGATAAGCCTTAAAATTATAGGGTATACACTCTTAGTTTTAGATACATACGTGAAATATATAGCTTTTAAATGGATGGATATC
>OW121745.1:149845-152345 GCA_933228675.1 Stomorhina lunata
GAACTAGAGCAAAACTTTCCAAACATCCATCGGACAGATCGAAAGAACAATACATCCCAAATATTATTGATGAAGTGTTCATTTTAATTAATTAACTAACTTCAGAAAAATAAGTAAATCTTTAATAACTTTTCCGACAAAGCTGATATCCATCCATTCAAAAGCTATATATTTCACGTATGTATCTAAAACTAAGAGTGTATACCCTATAATTTTATGGCTTATCATTGTTAAAGCTTTGACCTAAATCAGTCCGCTAACTTCAGAGTTTTACATAACTAATCAAGAACTTTTACTAGTTGGATAATTCGTACGAATTAAAGTGCACAACCCTCACTGGGCACTGTGTTTTTGGGTTGCATGCCAGAATATTTAAACTTCATCAAATCGATGTGCTATTGCAAATGTAAGGGCATCTACATTTTGAAGCATCTTTTCTGCATGGTTTATCTGGTCTATCGAACTTTATTAAATGTTCGTAAAATATGTGTCTATTTTATTTCGAAGCTACTGGCTGGCTTAAATATGCATTCTCTACTTGTAGTCTAGTAATCATTATCTTTCACAAAGGGACCACTTAAAAACCCAAGTGAAGCTTCCCTAGACATCAGCCACCTGCCCAACCTAACCTTTGGGTGTATAACTATTCTAGATGATGACGCCACCGAAAAGCTTTTCTTTTTCCGACTCTTAATTTTAAAGACTCTTTGCATATAATACTAGTATAACCAAATTTTGCTTGGAATTACATTAAGTACTTTTGCAACACCATTGGTGAAGGGTATCCAAGATTCGGCAAAGCCGAATATACCACTCTTACTTGTTTTTTATTAACGAGGTGAAATCATCGAAAGACGCTGACACTGGTTACCAGTAGTGCGAGACTCTAACACGCTAAAACACCTCAGAACGCTGAACCAGTTATCCCTGCGGAACTACCGTTAGGTTATACGTCGCAGGGTGGGAATGGTATGAACCTTTTCTAAACTGTATTATTCTTCCGGATTTGTTCCAATATGTAAAGTTCTAGTACTATGGACTTTACGAAACTGCAAACTATATCCCAAACGTTTGGAGAGGACAACATTATTTCAACTATATTTGTTGGATGGATGGTGCATCCTATTGAGCTTTCAAGGGCTAGCCTTTGGTATGCGAATCTACTGCAGACAAAAAAGACGTGTTCTGCAGTTTCTTCAACTTCAGGTAAACAAGTGGGACAAAACGGAGAACTGTTTAGTCCAAACCTATATAAATATGACCTAAAACAACCGTGGCCACTTAGCATTTGAGTTAGGTAAAAATTGAGAACCATATTTCAACATTTGGTATTAAAACATTGGTCCATCTACCTTTACTGGACGTCGGCCAACGGGTCTGCCATTCGGAAAATGTAATATGTCTTCTATTAGGGGAAGTATATTTTGATTCTTTAGCTTGTATGTCTATGGGTATCATACCAGAGATGACAAATGCGGCTTCATCCGACACCGTACGGTAAGCTGTACAGACTCTAAAGGCTGCTAGTCTATAAACGGGTGTTATCTTGTTGATATATGATCGGAATTTTAGGGCTTCTGACCATACAGGTGATGCATAAAGTAGAGTACTTTTCACAGCACCAGTAAGCAATTTCCTCTGGAGGCATTTAGGACCTCTGGTGTTTGGCATTATGCGGGATAATGCCATCATAGTTTTTGCTGATTTTTTACTGATATATCGTAGGTGTTCAAAAAATGACAGACGACTATCAATTATCACTCCAAGATATTTTAGAAATGGTTTTGTTTCGATGCTACATGAACCAATATTTATTCTTATTGTTTCCTTTCGCTTGCGACTGCTGATAAGTACTGCCTCGGTCTTATGATCGGCCAACTTAAGGCCAACTGACGATAGCCAGGATCGGACCATCCTTATCCTTATATCATCAGCAAAACCAATGATTTTTACCCTTTGGGGAAATTTTAGACGTAATACGGCATCGTACATGACGTTCCATAGTAGTGGTCCAAGAATTAAGCCCTGTGGTACTCCCCCTGTTACTATCTGTTGTTTAGCTCCATGGTCAGTGTCATAAACTAGGACCCTGTTTCGAAAATAATCTTTTATTATAGCTAGAAGATATTGTGGAATGTTTAGTCTGCTGAGTGCATTAACAATTATCTCCCAATTTGCTGTATTGAAAGCGTTTTTTACATCGAGCGTCACCACTAAGCAATACTCCTTTGCTCCATTCTTCCCTTTTATAGCTTCGCGAGCAGTTTCTAGTAGCATTTTAATTGCATCCACTGTTGACCTATGTTTTCTGAATCCAAATTGGTTGTTTGATAGCCCAGCAGCAGCTTCAACCGATTCTTCTAAACGTTTACAGATTATGCTTTCCAATAGTTTTCCGCTAGTATTTATCATGCAGAGCGGACGGTACGACGATGGATCATCTAAAGGTTTCTTATCTTTAGGTAAAAGGACCAACCGCTGTATTTTAAAAACGGGTGGA
>OW121745.1:157345-220845 GCA_933228675.1 Stomorhina lunata
ATTTAATTTCATTTCGTATGTGTAAAATTTTTTTATTTTAATTTTTTTTTGTTGTTATTTTAACATTAATATACAATGGCATATATCACAAAAATAAGATAAATAAATATGGAAATAAATAAAATAAATAAATATTTGTGTCATGTTTATAAAGTTGATGGCCCTGGACTTGTAAATAGCACTCTCTTAAGTTGTGGATCCAATTCGTCGTCCGAATCATCCGAATCTGACTCTGATTCAGAACTTAGGGTGCGCACGGGTACGTTGCTTCCAGACTGCCCTCCATCATAAGCTTTTTCTTCTTGAAATACTTCATTGACATCATACAGGGTAATCTTGTGGCTCCACCAACATACCTGAAATAAAAACAAAAATCAAAAAAGGAATACAAAGCAATGCATCAATATATTTGATATTACCTCTCCAAGCAATGCGTCTAGTTTTTTGCCTTTGTACCGTTTTTCCATGGGCATTGTGGTTTGATGAAACCGTTCTCCTTGCTCATCGGATTCAGTAGACAGTTGCTTCATAAAATCGTCAAAATGAAAATGAAGAAAGTGCAGCTTTAATGTCATCGATGCGCCGATTTTCTCAAAATAATACAGCATTTCTTTCACCCATTCTCTTGCTTCCGGCTCAGCGTCTCGATCCCCTCCCAAGACTCTGGTGCATACACGTTGAAGATAAATCCATGCCATTGAATGATTTTCATCAAGCGCTGACTCAAAATTTGTCTTGAAAAGCTTTCTAATGTCTGGGCCATTAAGTACTCCTATCAAACGATAAAAAAAGAAACAGAAAAGAAAAGTAAATATACAATAAGGTGGAAAATATAGGATTTAGTTTACTACAATACATACCTTTCTTAATTTTGTCATCGCTACGCTTTGGGAAAACACTTTTCAAATAGTCAAATGCATTTGGACAATTTATAACAGCCACTTCGATGAATTTTTTAACAATTCCCAATTTAATGTGGAGCGGTGGCAGCAAGATATCATGAGTATTGTCAATCAAAGGTGCATTTTTCAGTCTATGTTCTTTCATTTGTTCCTCCACATTTCCTCTTGGTGTCCACGAATTACATTCGAATTGATTCAGAGATCGCGAATCCCAATTACAACGAAAACAAAAGAATTTGGGAAAGCCGCCTTTATCAATGATCCCTTGCATAATGTTGATGACCTTCAAATCACAGCAAATCTTCCATTTATTTTCGTAGTATTTGATTTTTTCCATAATATTTTTCAATGTTTCGTAGTTTTCTTCCATGTTGACACCGATTGCTAGCGGAATGCAAGGTTTTCGGTTCGACATATGCAATAACACTGCCTTCAAGCTTGAAACAGAACTATCAATAAATAATCTCCACTCACTAGCGATGTAGTTTATTCCCATTTTTACCACCAAAGCTTTTATATCGTTGCAGTAAGCGAACGAATTGTCATTATGTAGAGTGTAGAAGTTCTGAAATTCAGCTTGCCGTTTCCGGTATGCCGAAGAGTTAACGTTAGCAAGTATTAATTTTCTTTGCTTTAAAAACGCTGTCAAAAATATGGCAAGCCGCTGCGATAATCCCAATATGGCCACAATGAAATCCATTTCCATTTGTGTTATTAGTTGTGGTCCATCTCTTCCTTGTTGAGGCTCATAATCGGCTTCAAACGGATCTTCATAAGTAACACCACCTTCAGTATTCATTCCTGTAAATTCTGTCCTGAGATCTGTACTTGGTGGCCTTGGCGGTACAAAATTTTCAGGTGCAAGCACTGGTAGTGTAGCTGTTGCAGTTGCTTTATAAATTTTATTCTTCTCACCATGTCGATTCATTCCACGTGTGTAATTTACGCATGCATAGCAAATGTTTACATCATGAGCACCTGGGCGATAAATCCAGTTTACCGGTTTACAATACTTCATACTAAATTTTGCTCCACTCAACCATGCCATGAGATTGTTATAGCATTGGCGACACACTATATTAGGTGTGTAATTTTCACTGGTCAAGTCTACTTCGTCGAAAAACAACGTATATGCTCTTCTGAATTCGCTAGTTAGAAGATTCTTTTCTTTTCCATATTTGTTTTTTCTAATTTGATGACCGCAAACGTAGCAAAATAAATTAATTTTTTCACACTGCATATTGAAATCGTATAACTTTCACCGCTGAGCTCTCGTTTACGTCGTGTTTTGTAATGCCTCGGTGCGAACATCATATCACTTATATATTGCGTCCAGGGTTTCATGATTGTTTCTTGAATGAACGGTTTGCTACCTATGGACCTGGTTAGGTAAAAAATCGATTTTTGGTTTTTTATGGCAAGAGCTGATTTTTTTACTTTTTTAATTTTTCCTAAGCGCTACCTAGCCTAAAAAGTAGTTCACTTTTGCGGTTACCAAGGCGCTACCTAAACGATATTGAGGATCATTCATATAATGTTCGTATGAATGATTCAAAAAAGTTGTCCAATAAAAATGTATCTTTTCTAGGTGACTGTTTCTTGAATTTTTAACCTGTCCATAACCAGGTAAAAAATCCATTTTTAAAAATTTTGTGATCTTGAAGATTAATTTTTATATGTTGAGAATTTTTCTTTTTTATGACAAGAGCTAATTTTTGAATTTTTCACTTTTGTCGTTACTTAAGCGCTACCTAAATGCTGTTAAATGGTGGTGAATTGGGCCAAAACTGGAAGATATGGGCTTTCTTGTCTTTCATCACGTAGCGGTATTTGTACTATATATGGTTATATTTTTTCTTGTTGAAGTAAAAAAAAACATTAAAAATAACATTTTTTTGGGAAATTTTTAATTTTTATGGTTGCCTTAGCGCTACCTTTACTGTGTTAAGAATCATTCCTAGGATGTTTGTATGTTCTACAAAGTTTTTAAGTGAGGTCTTAGCTTTATTTTTGTTGTATATTGTTTTCTTAAATTTTGAACGGTTTGCTACGTAGGAACCTGAACATGTGAAAAAAGCCTAAAAAAATCGATTTTTTTAGTTTTTTTGCGATTTTGATATTCAAGATGGCGTTTTTTTGATTTTTTGTGTTCGCTATTTTTATTCCTCATGACAATAGCTACAACTTTGTTTCAAAATTCCTAACGGTTTGGAAGATATGAGCCTGAGAAGATGACCACTTTATTGCAAAAATGACAAAGAGGCCCAAATTTTTAAGGCCCCGCCCACAAAAAAGGGGAGGACATTTGACAAAACTGAAAGACACGTGTCTTCTTTTTTTTTGATCCTCTATCTCGTGGTGGTGTCCGTATGTGGTTATTTTTTTTCATGTTGCACCGTGTAATAATATTAATATTAATATAATGATATTTAATATTTTATCACTCGTATACCGGAAGTATCTTTTTTCTCTTGTTATTTGTTTTTCAATAAAAAAATTTAAAATCTTCTTTTAAATTTTGGTATTTTTCGATATTTTGGATGTTTATGGGCCGATTTTGATGCAACTTAATTACGTTAATTGCGGGAAAATTTCCTAAAATCTGATATATAATTTATGGAGGTTCTTCAAAAACTTGATTTCAGCAGATAGACAGACGGACAGGCAGAGAGATAGACAGACGTGCATCGCTTAACTTTTATGGGGTCTACGATCAAACTTATAATAATATCCTTTCACCTATTGGTGACGGGTATAAAAATAACTAGTATTGTTCGGGGTTAGGAAGTAGAACAAGTTTGACTATAGGCCGAGTAACTACGCCATTAGCGATTCGTACTTTGGTGACTCTAACACGATTATCTCTACCACAAATTACATTTTCTATGCGGCCTAGGCGACATTGATTAGGGGGTTAGTTATCTTGCCTAATAACGACAACATAGCAGGTGGCATAATCGCGGGGGTACTTCCATTTGACGCGCTTGTGGAGCTCTTTTAAATACACTTCTTTCCACCTTATTGCAGATTGGTGATGAAGAACCTTTAACTTTTGCCATCGGCTTACTTGGCTCAAAAATTGATCGGCTAAGTTAGGTTCTGGGGGTGATAACAGTGGACTTCCTATTAGGAAATGTCCGGGGATTAAATCTACTGGGCTCTCGCTCACTGGGCTTAGAGGTCTAGAGTTCAGACAAGATTCGATTCTTTGAAGCATAGTGCAAAATTCCTCATAAGTGAAACTCTGATTATGAGCGATGTGCTTCAGATGAGTCTTAAAACACTTAACGCAGGCTTCCTAGAGTCCGCCCATATGAGGCGCACCTGGCTGGATCAAACGCACTTTTCGGCGCACTAATTCATATGTGGCATCTAAAATATGTGAAGCTCCAACAAATCCAGTGCCATTATCCGAGAAAAGTGTACTAGAGGTTCCACGTCGGCTTAAGAATAGAGCGAATGCAGCTAAAAATGCCTGGGTAGATTATTCGGTGGTGGCCTCAAGATCGTAGGACTTCGACAAGCTGATTTCGGGCCTTTACAGCGGTAGACAGGGTATGAGCGCCGGCCAAAACATCATCAACGTACATAAAAGTCCTTAAGATTTCTGACATTATGGGTTTATACTTTCGCAGGACTTAGCTAACTCATGTAAAGTACGAATCGCCAGATACGGGGCTGTCGTACGCCGAAGGTGACTGCTTTTAATTCGAAGACTTGTGGATCTTAATCGGGAGTTTTTCGGAATATTTTTCTTTGGAATAGGGTATGTGAAGGATTCACAAGTATCTGGCGATATATCTTGTCAATGTCAGATTTAAAGACATATCTGAAGAGTCTTCAACGAAGCATTAACACATTTAAACCTGATTGCAAAGATGAACAGGGGTAAAGTAAGTCATTGGACTTTTTCTGTTTGATAACGGGCTTGAAGCCTTGAAAAGTAAACGCAGTCTTATGGTAGAGCTGGTTTGATAACAGTGTGATGTTGCAAATAATATGTGATATTAGCGGTGGACGAGGGGGAAATTTGAGCCATTTGGTTTAATGAAGAGTATTCACAAATGACTCGGTCATATTCGGTCTTAATTTGGAGGTTTTTCAGCGATCTTGTCTCATTTCAGAGAAATTGAGACAGCGCTATACGACGCGTTGAACCAATATTGATGTCCTAGGGATATTCTGTGCGAAAGGGTAAAGAAACCACAAACCGTTCATGGCTATTGCGATAAGTGATGGACTGGAACACATTCTTACAGTGCAAGTCTATATTCGATTTGGTCTTTTTGCCAGACACAAATGCTGAAAAAGCTGGACATAAGGAAAAAAATCTTGACAACCCAAAAATTAGCTGGACATAAAAAACTTGCTTTAATAATTTGCTTCGATGAATCTTTCAATTTTTAATAAACCGAATAACGAATACCGTAATAAACCGCAGCGATAGCGAGAGAAAATGAAATCGTCCGAGATGCTGCAGCTAATACATATGAAAAAATTTTCAACAGAAAACACTACTTGCGTTTATCGATGAAATTGATATCATGGGACGGACGCACATTTCGCGATTCGAATGCCACCTTTTTAAGTATCGAGAATTAATGTAATAAAATGGGTCTAGTTGTCAATGAATCAAAACAAAAATGCTGGTTTCTACAAGCTGGCAATCCTTAAGAATTGGACCACAAGTGATCGTTGAGAACTATAGCTACGAGGTTGTAAAAGAATTTGTTTTCCTTGGTACAGCCGTCAACATATTTAACGACATAAGTTTCAAATTCAAACATAGAATCATATTTGCCAAAAGTGGGGAAATTTGGTAGAGGGTAATTTAACTACAAAATAAACTTGATCAGGCAGTCAAGTAATCAACGCATAAATCACTTAAGTAAAAAAATACACTTTTCCAAATGGGTCAGCTGGATAAATTTAATTTTAGCTTGACACTGGACAAGCATTAAAAAAGCTGGACAATCGAGTCGAATCCAGCCAGGGTTGCCAGTCATCCTAACATACATCTAAACCTAATAAACTCTGAAATGGTTCAATAAAATATAACTTTTACATATTGTGCATTAAGAACCCATCAAAATCGGTCTACTTACCACTGACTTTCTAATATAGTTTTGATATAAATATGCACATAAAAAATGCATGTTTGAAATCTATATAATATTAATACGCAAGCACCCATTTATTATCCCCTTTTACGCTTTAATTATACTCTCATTTCTGGAAAATTTTATACCATTTGAAAGAAATTTTTCCGTAGATCAGACGAATCTATATTTTATTAAATTCGGTTCAGTTTTAAAAAATCGGTTTGGTATTTAAAAATCTTACTAACACAATAAAGAAAACTCATATGCATATGAAATTCACTATTAAGAATCAAACAAAAGAAATTGTATGCAAACATGTTTTTTTTTTTGTTTTTATTATTTTTGGTGAGTGGTGAGAATAAAAGAGTATATTTGTGGGGAGATAGTGGTAGACAAAGACAAAAATAAAGAGTATTTTATTACAATCAGTGTGGCCATATCCAAAAATATTTTACAGCTAAATCGGCTTTAAAATAATGCTAGAAAATGATAAACAAAATTCTATACTGCCAAAAAATAATGCTAAAATTATAATTGTATTATTTTTTGTTACTTTGATTAATATATCTTTATAGATGGCTTATTTTTCATAATTCTTCCCTATAAGCGCTTATTCCACATTATATTATTGAAACAAACTGATTAAAAAAAGTAACGGAATATGAATTGAACGACACATATCGTCGTGCGAAAGTTTATATGCCCTATACGCCAAAATGCATTTTGAGAAAATCGATCTTGAAATTTTAACTTAATTTTTCTAAAAAATTATACAATAGAATTTTGATATTTTACACCATATATTTGGCGTATAGAGCAAAACAGCAGGATATAGAACAAAACAGACACTATTTATCTCAGAAACTAGACGAGATAGCCGAAAACGGATTGCAGATTTGAAAAATTTAGGGTCGAAAAACTAAAGTGGCATCATTAACTCAAAATGTGTATAATGGCGGATAGAGCACATAAACTCCCGCATGACGATATGTAATTGAAGTATACATGTAATTACTAATTTATATACATTTATGTACGAAATTTTGCCATTTGATACCAGTTATTATAGAAATTGCGTATGTAACAAATAAACTAAAAATTGTCATTATTTTCAGAGCATTTAAGTGATTTTTGTCTCATTTAGTGAGTTTTAACAAAATAGTTTGTATGGGAGCTCTGTGCAAATATGGACCGATTTCAACGAAATTTGATAAAGTGATTTCTGTGTACATTAGAGCGTCTCGACTTATATGGGGAAAAAATAAAGTTCGCCGTACACCATCGAATATAAAGCATTGCTGTGAGACAGTTTCAAAAAATTTTTTTTTAATTTTTTTCGTTGCACATTGGGGTCGCCAAAATACATTTTTCGTTATATCTTCGGCATTTACAGTCGGATCTCGAAGTGTGATATATCGGTGTTTTTGTCTCGAGGAGGCCAACATTTTTCTTTAATAGTCATTATTCTTGGGTGTCCGGTTCTAGTATTTATCTATCAGACCCCTGTTCCTACCACCCTAATGTACCACCCTAATATCAGAAAATTAAAGCTCTTAAAAAATCGTTAAACTTTTACTAAGGAAGTTTTTCGATTTTTCAAACCGATCTATTATAATAGATCGGTTTGAAAAATCGAAAAATCCCTATGTGCAGCAAAATAAGAAATTCCTTGTTTGTAATTACAAACAAGGAATTTCTTATTTTGCTGCACATAGGGATCGCCAAAGTACATTTTTCGTTATATCTTCGCCATTTACTGTCGGATCTTAAAGTGTAATATATCGATGTTTTTGTCTAACGAAGGCCAATCATTGAGCTTAAATACATTCTTCTACATAGTACCTACCCAAGATATTTTAACTCATACAACAAGAATTATAAACATTTTAAATCTTTTAATCAATTATGTTTTAAAAAGATCCAAGTTTGCTGTATTTTTGACGGCTCTTAAGTTCTAAAAAAATGTGGCCCATGGGTTGCTCACCAGTGACAGCCAAGGCAGATTAATGTACTACATGAACAAAACGTTCAGTGTCTGTTTAAAGGCATAGATAAGCTGTGAAAATAATTAAGTTTAGTTTTTTAATCATTGACCTAAAGTACAATCTTCTAGTACTTTTTTTTGATAATAATCATTGATCTCAGATATCCGTTCTAGTATTTATTTTAAATTGTGAAAAAATATCATATAAAAATTCACAGTGTAAATACCCAAACAGTCTCTTAGTTTGTCTTGCTATTCGTTTTATCCACGAAATAATTGTTTGAATTTCGTCTGTGTCTGTATAACATTTAATCGCGATGTGTTTAATTTAATTATAAACTATTAAAAATTAATTTAAATAAACAACAGCCTCCCGAACTCTCCGCTTTTATTTTATCTGCCATTTTGGTTCTTGTGAAATCCAACCTCAAGCAATTCCAATAGATGATATATCTTGGGTTCATCAATTGCCGGACGACGTTCAAGAAATGCTTCGTCTGCCCATAGAAAATAACGTTTACTTTTTCCACCCGGTCCACAATTTCAGAATTTTTTTGACTGAGCCGCCATGCTTGCAATTCTTAATGCAAGAACTGCTGAAGCATTACAGTTTTCCAAAGATGTAATGATGACGAAATACCAGCTAACATAAGGAAAATACTTTCTGTTGATGGTTTTATTTACTAAACTTAATTATTTTCACAGCTTATCTATGCCTTTGTATGAGTTAAGATATATTGGGTAGAAGAATGTATTTAAGGTTAATGATTAATATCGCAAAACATTGGCCTTCATTAGACAAAAACATCGATATATTACACTTTAAGATCCGACAGTAAATGGCGAAGATATAACTAAAAATGTATTTTGGCGATCCCTATGTGCGGCAAAATAAGAAATTCCTTGTTTGTAATAGATCGGTTTGAAAAATCGAAAAACTTCCTTAGTAAAAGTTTAACGATTTTTTAAGAGCTTTAATTTTCTGATATTAGGGTGGTACATTAGGGTGGTAGGAACAGGGGTCTGATAGATAAATACTAGGACCTCGAGATCCGACTTTAAATGCCGAAGATATAACGAAAAATGTATTTTGGCGATCCCAATGTGCGACGAAAAAAATTAAAAAAAAATTTTCGAAACTGCCTCATAGTAATGCTTTATATTCGATGGTGTACGGCGAACTTTATTTTTTCGAGACGCCCTAGTGTACATAGTCAGTATTTGTTTTAAATTTCATGAAAATATTCTGCTATTTCTGGAAAAATACAAATTCTGAGACCTAAATAATTGACCGATTTTGACGAATTTTAATAGCCATGGTCCCACGACCAAAATAACTTTTTGTATCAAAATATCTTTAGAATTACTACCAGTACTTTGATTATAAGGTTTGCATTGGTGTTCAGCTATCCCTCTAGATTGACAGACATCTTTAAATTGAGAGGAAGTGATTCTAAGTATTTTGGATATAACACTAATAGTTCTATGCGTTACATACAACAGCACTGTATTGTTAAAACTGTGCAAAAATAACGATGTCTATGGGGCCCTTTATAATGTACTCTTCGGCAGTTGTAGCAAGTTAAATTTTTTTCTGACACATAAACAATGTGATGCCATTTCCATTCAGTTTAGTGACGGGGTTACAAATTTAAATGTGTAATCAACAAAAAATTGTGGTAGATTTTGAAATTAAGATTATTTATTTGATTAAATAAATATTTTGTATAAAAAAAGAATGCTAAAAATGCTAAAAATATAATTGAAAAATGCTAAAAATAATGCTAACTGCAAAATGAAAAATTTGCAGCTAAATTAAAAATAAAAATGCTAAATCTAGCCGCAAAAATGCCAAAATGGCCACACTGATTACAAATAAATAAATGTTTTTATTTTGTAAGATAATAGCAACAAAAATTATTGGTATTGTTTTTATTATTTGTGGTGAGGGAGTGAAAGACAAAATTAATATTTTGGAAGATTTGACAAAAAAAAGTTCTTAAAATGTAAACCTTTCAAATTTGAATTATTTGAAGTTAAATTTTTATGGAATTTTATTTTTTGGGTTGGTTTATTTGGATAAAATCTTCGAGTGATTGAGGAATAAATATTGTGGTAAAAAATTAAATAATATTGCAGTAATATTGCAATAATATGCCAATTTTTTTAAGGTTCACAGTAGTAAAGAGTTGGATAAGAACATTGTGACTTATACCTAAAAAGGATGTTACCGATTAAAAAAAACAGTCTTTTGAAGGAAAGTTTATAATAATTACAGATTATTATCAAGAAAAGGAATTAAATGATCGGTCTGAATCAAATGTAAATTCAAAACTGATTAATGTTTAGAAAATGCTATGATATCAGGAAGGAATAATAAAAGGCAAATCTTGCATTGCGACTGGAATGGTTTAAAGCTGTAAGCTTTTACAGATTCCAAGTACTTCGTGGTTCTAGCGGTTAACTATGCAGTAAAATGATAATAAATTTTAAATATTAGTATCTTTGTTAAAAAGTTAAATAAGACCTTGATTTCTCCATCATTTTTGTCAGTCCGTTAGTAACGCTTACAAGTTTATCTGTTCATCACTTCACAGAGCATTTTGACATCGATAACGCAAGATATTTTGATAAGAGCTACTAAGTCTAACACTTTTTCCTTCTCTCTTCGAGAGCTACACAATTTTTAATTATAGTTTTGCCAATTTGGCCAATTCGACGCTCTGTTGTATTTAGTTACATAGAAATCATTGAGATCAATAAATTTTAAATATTAGTATCTTTGTTAAAAAGTTAAATAAGACCTTGATTTCTCCATCATTTTTGTCAGTCCGTTAGTAACGCTTACAAGTTTATCTGTTCATCACTTCACAGAGCATTTTGACATCGATAACGCAAGATATTTTGATAAGAGCTACTAAGTCTAACACTTTTTCCTTATCTCTTCGAGAGCTACACAATTTTTAATTATAGTTTTGCCAATTTGGTCAATTCGACGCTCTGTTGTATGGAGTTACATAGAAATCATTGAGATCAATTTCTCCACATATCCGTTTAGCCCGAGCAATTTTAAAAACTTGCTACATCGACACTGTCATTTTTTGACTTAAGGCTCTGATTGTATGAGTTTTCTTTTTATAGAGAAGTAGCACTCAGGCAAATACTGCCTATACAATTGCATATGGAGTATATACGAATTGGGTAACCTTATTTGGAAAGGGGATGGTAGGGAAGAGAAAGGCATATCTATTTTTAGAACAGTGAAGTTGCGCCATTTGTTGTTATTTAGACGCATTTTTTTGTTTTACAGTCAATTTTATTTATTTTTCGTAGACGGCGTGTTATTGCTGTAGTCTTATTGCCGACGGAAGATGATCTGGTAATTAATAATTTTAATTCTGTTATCATTGACTCCCAGTGGAGCATAGGGCCTTAAATTTAATAGAAATTAATAATTACAGAAATTGTTGTTGCCGAGACCGGGGATCGAACTCAGGCTCAATGTGATATTACGTGCTAACCAACCAAGCCACAGAACGGGAAATTTGTATTCACAATGAACTAGATGACGGTCGATTGTGTCGACCGCAGGATACGCTAGTATAGAATAATAATACTTCTTTAGAGTTATCGTTTATGTATTTATCCTAATAACTCTAGATTATAACTTCTTTTCCGATATAGGTATTTTACGTTAATAACCATAAGCTTTCCTAGTATAGGTCTGATATCCATTTTAAAGTTTTATATCTAACTAATTTCATTCTAAGACTTGTATAGATCAGGGTTTAAATAAACTGCTATAGCAGTTTTCAAATAGTCGGTTATTTCATATTTCATATAAAATTGTGCCAACAATATGAAACAAAACCACCATTTGCTTTTATAAAAACTAGAACTAAAACAGAAAAACTAGCAAGCAACTGTTAGGTATATTTTTCGTATTTTCAGAACTTTGTAATGCTGTAAAGATTACCCAACAGTTTTACAATGAAACGTTGCCTTTAAAACTAGAAGTGGTCTCTGATTTTGTTTTAAACGACAAAAGTCATATATTACAGAATCTTTATTTTGTTACTCTCTACAAGTAAAGTTTTAAAAAATCTAATATTGACCCTAGTTTTACAAATGATCACGCTGAAAATTTGGCAAACCTAGTTGCTTTTTTAGTTCTAGTGACAATTTATGTCTTCCAACTGCATAGAAAAACAAAAAAAAATAACTTAAAAAACAAAAGCAAAAAATTGTGTACAAAAACAACAATATAAAGAAGAAAAAATATGTTATTGAAACTTATGCTGTTGTTTTTCTGTTCTCCTGGTAAAGTCGTGTCAGTTTAAAACAAATTTAACTTATTAAGAATTCTTCCTACCACCCTCCCCACCCCCTCAAGATCACGTCTAAATAATTAATTTTACTTGTGCCAATTATATTTAATGAAATATTTGTGAAGGTTTTTTGATTCTTTGTTTTATATTTCTTGATAGTTTTTGTCTCTAGTCAGTGGCAGTCGACCTTTTTAGTTCATTTTAGTCAACATTTTATTTTTCATGTTTTCAAAATAGTTATGAGAATATATTTTACTGCGAGAAACATTTTCGTTTTCATAACTAAGAATAAAAAACTAAATGCTAAAATGAAAAAATTCATATTCTTTCTTTTTACTGTCGTATAAAATAGTTCCTAAAAGCTAAAATCATTTTAGCACTCCACGAAAATATGTGAAGCAAATAGTAATTTATATATGAAATTTTGGAAATAGTTTTTGGTTTCAGTTTTTATTTAAATGAAAGGGTGAAAGGTGTCATATTTTATCTTTGTTTAAAATAAAAATATGAATACGTTTCATATTTACTTCGAATATGATAATTAGGGAAAAAAACTAAAAACTAAACATTAAGCCCTGGTATAGATTGACGAAACAATCACTCCTAAATATTATTGCCAAAGGTATGTTCCGCTTAGAGTTTAAGATAACTAACCAAGACTTTTTTTATACGTAATTTATGAATTCAATCATACATATTTTCTAAATATTGAAAATGGACTCAACGTTTTACTAAGTTCAGATAAAAGTGCATATTTATGAACTATTTAGAACATTGAAGTCTTACAATTTTTGAGTTCACGAATCACTAACTATGTATATGGAATATATGTTTGTATAGATATTTAAACCGCAATATAAACCAAGGTATTTAATCAAAAAATTAATTTATATCGATGCATAGCGATGTAGTTTACACATCGGTCTGAAAAATATCAAAATATATCTACACCTTGAACTGATCAGCAAATCCATATATATATTAACCATTTCTTTAGGATTCACCACGAAATCTTATGATTATGTACATAACTTTTGAAACACCATTGGTGAAGGGTATCTAAGATTCGGCAAAGCCGAATATAACACTCTTACTTGTTTTATTTTTTTAATACGTAATATTATTAATTTATTATTGAATTTTAATAAATATACTTAAAAGTAATTATTTTACACTAAGATGAAGTTCTTTTTATTTAAAAAAAATATGTTAACCCTTTTTAGAGATGGGGTAAAAAATGACCCCAGTTTTTTTGGTACTTTGTGAACCGCCGTGGTATAGCAGGTTAGTAATCCGCCTAGCATACCAGAGGCCCAAGTTCGATCCCTGGCCAGACTCACTTGAAAAAATAAATTTTCAAAAAAAAAAGGGCGGTTCACCTAATAACTCAGCTAGACACTGGTTATTGAGTATTAGGCTATGTAAAACTTCTCTAACTAATGCATTTGCTGTTCGGAGCCGGCGTTAAAACGTAGATCCCTTTCAATGAGTCTAAAAATGGAATCGGATGCAGCTCATTGTCTGTGAGAAGTACCCCTTGTTCCAATTGGAATGTTGTCGGGGAATTATATATATATATATATATATATATATATATATATATATATATATATATATATATAGATCCCTTTCAATGAGTCTAAAAATAGAATCGGATGCAGCTCATTGTCTGTGAGAAGTACCCCTTGTTCCAATTGGAATGTTGTCGGGGATATATATATATATATATATATATATATATATATATAAGATGAAGTTCTTTTTATTTAAAAAAAATTATTTTAACCCTTTTTAGAAATGACCCAAGCTTTTTTTGGTACTTACATGACCCAAGTTTTTTTTGGTACTTTTTTTTAGCAAATTTTTTAAAAACCATTAATGTTATTATTTGACACCAAGATTATTTATTTTATTATAAAAAAATATTTTAACCCTTTAAAGACATATGAGCAAAAATATTGTCCCCATAAATTTTTAAGATTAATATTCTTTAATAAATAAATTTAATCTTAGGGTAAAATATTTACTAAATGCCTTTTTGTCAAAATTTGCTGGAAAAGGTGACAAAACAATTTGTAGATAATTTTTGTTCCCATGTCTTTTAAGGGTTGAAATATTTTTTATAATAAAAAAATAATCTTGGTGTCGAATAATAACATTAATGGTTTTTAACCAAAATTTGCTGCAAAAAGTGCCAAAAAAACTTGGGTCATTTTTTTTAATAAAAGACCTTAATCTTAGTGTAAAATAATTACTTTTAAGTATATTTAATAAAATTCAGTAATAAATTAATAATATTACGTATTAAAAAAATGCAAAAAAATTAAATTTTTCATCTTTGACTCCGGAAAGAAAGGGTTAAGTTTACCCAATTTCAAAAACAAAGAACCTGTTTATATTTTTGATAGTATGGATAATTTTATTCCATATAAACATTATTAATATAGAACATAAGTAAGATTTATGAAGCATTTACTCAAATTATGAGCAAAAAATTACTTTTTTGCGAAATTCGTCGAATTCGAACACAAGGTACGGGAAAATGGTTTGAGATATCGACCTCAATTTCTTTGAGTTTTATTGTCTTTTCTATCTATTTTAACAAACCGATGAGAAAAATTAAAATTTGTAATATTTGTTTAACAAAATTTTCAAAAAATTAAAAAATGCGTTTAGAACCCACCTGAGGAAAATTACCCATTTTCGATTATGAAAAAAACTAAGTAACTATTGTGAATAGATTTGCCTGATCTATTTAATATCGAATAATTATTATTTTAAATAAATATTCGAAGACTTAGAATTTCTCAGGGATGAGAAATTCTAAGCGCAGGAGTTGCTTGATAAAAGGAAAAAGAGAAATAAGAACACAATGGGATTAGTGTTTAGAAATAAAGTTTTTATAAAGTAGCAAGAGATGCTTATCCTTTAGCAGTTGTAGATGAATAGGATTTATGGTATTTAATTTTTATGCCTAGCTTTAACATAAAAACTTAACGAATGTTAAGAAAGTGTTAACAATAAACTTTAATTTAAGAGATTTTTATACAGTTTAAGAAAATTAAATGATAATAACTTAAAACTAAAATAATAATAATAATAATAATATAAAAAATTAATTTACAATTCATTTTAATTAATAGTTAAAAATAATAAATAAATAGCTTTATGCTAATTTAAACATATTGTTATATTTTAACAAAATTCAACTATGAAGTACTTACAAGTCTTAAAATGATAAATCCTGTGTTACTTTGCTATACCAATATGAATTATATATCAGATCTTAGAAAATCCTCCAAAGTAAAACGATATTAAAAAAAAAAAGTACATTACAATCTGAGATATTGCCAAAACTCTAAATTCGATGTCGCGGAAATTACCGAATTTAATTTTTATACCCTTTACCTACGTCACTGCCGCCGAAAAAAATTTTGCGTGGGGGGTAGGGCAGAAAACACATTTCGGGAGGGGGCAAAATCGTTCCTGTTGCCCCGGGTCCCTCATAAAATAAAAGCTAAATTGTCCCGGGAGCGGCCTTGCCAGTTGGAGGACAATCTCCAGCCAACTCCCGGATATTCGCCATCTCCACAAAATTAAATACGCCACCTCCACAAAAATTTTAATTCGCCACCTCCAAATTGTTTTTAAGGCAACTGCCTTTATCCGAGTTATCATTATTGTGAGAGTTTTGAGGAGCGGAAGGGTTTTGTAAACTGTTGGACTGTGCAGATTTATGACTACTACGGACTTGCTGTTGTTTAACGTGTGTGGTTAAAACCTGTTTAACCAACTGGTTAAACGATACTGATAAAGGGGTGCCAGCACAAACTTTAAATACTTCTGGGCAAAAACGTTATAATAAATCTCGTATTTGTTTTTGATATTTGCCAGATTCTGTAATACCACCAACCAATTATGGTTTGGCGGATACAGCTAGCATCATCTTGTTTATTGTTTTTCTCTTTTTGCTTATTCAATTGATGCAATAATTCCTTTTCCCGATTGTTTAATTTTTTTAGTTTCTGTTTCGACATCTATAAGCTTTTGACTCTGGTTGGAAACGTAAACTTCTAGAGTTTCTATGAGTTCTTGTAAGTCTTCTTGTTCTTGCCCTTCTTGTAAATGTTGTTCCTTTTTCTGTATATCATCTCTTAGAGATTCGACTAATTTATGAAGTCCTTGGTGATTCCCGACTTGTTTTTCAAAACTTGATGAAACATCGTTTTCTAGTGTTTCAACAATTTTGTTGAAGTTCGGCATATTCAGTAACCTTTTACGTTGATGCTGTTTTCATAGAAGACATTTGCTGTTGAATTTGAGAATCAAGTAAATACTTTTCTTTTTCTGATACCACCTGAAAAATAAGAAAATAAATAAATTAATAAACAGAAATAAAACAAGTAAGAGTGGTATATTCGGCTTTGCCGAATCTTGGATACCCTTCACCAATGGTGTTCCAAAAGTAAAGTATAAAATCGTAAGAATATATTGATAATTATATAGTTTCTGATTACTGACAAAGTTGAGCCCCACACAAATGCTTCATATGTATATTAATTTTCTTTTGTTCATACTAAATGTAATTCCTAGCAATATATGGTTATACTAGTATTATATGCAAAGAATCTTTAAAATTAAGAGTCGGAAAACGAAAAGCTTTTTGGTGGCGTCATCATCTAAAATAGTTATGGACCCAAATGTTAGGTTGGGCAGGTGGCTGATGTCGAAGGCAGCGTCACTTCGATTCTAAAGTGATATGTGTCTATTTTACGAACATTTGATAAAGTTCGATAGACCAGATAAACCATGCAGAAAAGATGCTTCAAAATGTAGATGCCCTTAGATTTGCAAAAGAGCATCGATTTGATGAAGATGTACTTTAATTCATACGAATTGTCCAACTATTAAAAGTTCATGATTAGTTATGTAAAACTCTGAACTGATTTAGGTCAAAGCTTTAACAATGATTGTCAATGTATACAAGCCTTAGAATTATTTATAAGGTATACACTCATAGTTTTAGATACATACGTGAAATATATAGCTTTTAAATGAATGGATATCAGCTTTGGCGGAAATTTATTGAAGATTTACTTATTAATCTGAAGTTAGTTAACTCATTAAGATGAATACTTCAACGATAATATTTGGGATCTATTGTTATTTCGATCTGTCCAATGAATGTGTGGAAAGTTTTGCTCTAGTTCTTTGTGCAATTATAATATGCAGGGACTGTAACGGTTACGACTTTTATAATAAAACTCAGAAAATAACGGTTACTTTTTGATTTTTATTTTTTTGATCAGAAATAAAAGTTATTTTGTGCCTTTTATTATTTCAGGCAAAAATAACAGTTATTTTTGCTTAATATTTTATCGCTCAAATTATACCGGGTATTTTTGATTTATATTTTTTTGCTCAATTTATACCGAGTATGTTTGATTTATATTATATCGCTCAAATTATACCGGGTATTTTTGATTTATATTATATCGCTCAAATTATACCGGGTATTTTTGATTTATATTATATCGCTCAAATTATACCGGGTATTTTTTATTTGTATTTTATCGCTCAATTCATACCGGGTAAGTTTGATTTTTATTATATCGCTCAATATGTGACGGTTATTTTAATATAATATGATGTCAAGCAATGACTGCTTTTTATTTTGTGATTTCAATTTTTTAAGCAATTTCTGAGCGATATCTTTTAAAATTGATTTTTTAGAGCAGGAATTTGGTTTTTTTTTATATAAAAATCGGAAATTTTGAAAATTTCCCATAAAAATGGTAAATTTTAAAAATTACCGAAAAAATGGTAAATTTTAAAAATTTCTCGAAGAAATGGTAAATTTTGAAAATTTCCCATAAAAACGGGAAATTTTGAAAATTTCCCACAAAAATGGGAAATTTTGAAAATTTCCCACAAAAATGGGAAATTTTGAAAATTTCCCATGAAAATTAAAAATTTTGAAAATTTCCCATGAAAAATGGAAATTTGGAAAATTTCCCATGAAAAAGGGAAATTTTGAAAATTTCCCATAAAAAAGGGAAATTTTGAAAATTTCCCATAAAAAAGGGAAATTTTGAAAATTTCCCACAAAAAAGTGAAATTTTAAAAATTTCCCATAAAAAAGGGAAATTTTGAAAATTTCCCATAAAAATGGGAAATTTTGAAAATTTCCCATAAAAATTGGAAATTTTGAAAATTTCCCATAAAAAGGGAAATTTTGAAAATTTTCCATAAAAAAGGGCAATTTGGAAAATTTCCCATAAAAAAGGGAAATTTTGAAAATTTCCCATGAAAAAGGGAAATTTTGAAAATTTCCCATGAAAAAGGGAAATTTTGAAAATTTCCCATGAAAAAGGGAAATTTTGAAAATTTCCCATAAAAAAGGGAAATTTTGAAAATTTCCCATAAAAAAGGGAAATTTTGAAAATTTCCCATAAAAAAGTGAAATTTTAAAAATTTCCTATGAAAAAGGGAAATTTTGAAAATTTTCCATAAAAAAGGGAAATTTTGAAAATTTCCCATAAAAATGGGAAATTTTGAAAATTTCCCATAAAAAAGGGAAATTTTGAAAATTTCCAGTTTTTAGGTGAGATTTTCCAAATTTTCCTTTTTTATGGGAAATTTTCAAAATTTCCCTTTTTTATGTAAAATTTCAAAATTTCCCTTTTTTATGTAAAATTTTCAAAATTTCCCTTTTTTATGGAAAATTTTTAGAATTTCCCTTTTTTATGGGAAATTTTCAAAATTTCACTTTTTTATGGGAAATTTTCAAAATTTCCCTTTTTTTATGGGAAATTTTCAAAATTTCCCTTTTTGATGGGAAATTTTCAAAATTTCCCTTTTTTTATGGGAAATTTTCAAAATTTCCCTTTTTTATGGGAAATTTTCAAAATTTCCCTTTTTTATGGGAAATTTTCAAAATTTCCCTTTTTTATGGGAAATTTTCAAAATTTCCCTTTTATATGGGAAATTTTCAAAATTTCCCTTTTTTATGGGAAATTTTCAAAATTTCCCTTTTTTTATGGGAAATTTTCAAAATATCCCTTTTTTATGGGAAATTTTCAAAATTTCCCTTTTTAATGGGAAATTTTCAAAATTTCCCTTTTTTATGGGAAATTTTCAAAATTTCCCTTATTTAGGTGAAATTTTCAAAATTTCCCATTTTTACAGAAAATTTTTATAATTTCCTATTTATATAGGAAATTTTCAAAATTTCACATTTAAAAAAGGAATATTCAAAATTTCCCCATTTTACAAGAAATTTTTAAAATTTCCTATTTTTATGGGAAAATTTCAAATACTACGTTTTTATGGGAAATTTTCATTTTTATTGAAATTTTTAAAATTTACCATTATTATGGGAAATATTTAAATTCTGTATTGATTTTTTCATTTTTGCGTTTTTTATTTGACAAATATTTTTGACAAAAAAATATTTAAATCAGAATAACAATTATTTCTGTTTAAAATAAATAAAAATCAGATCTTGACAAATATTTTTGCCAAAAAAATATTTGTCAGACCTTGACAAATATTTTTGACAAATAAAATAAAAATCAATTTTTGACAAATATTTTTGCCAAAAAAAATATTTGTCAGAACTTGACAAATATTTTTGACAAAAAAAATATTTGTCAGAATTTGACAAATATATTTGACAAAAAAAATAAAAATCATAAAATAAAAATTATTTCTGCCAAAAAAAAATAAAAATCGTAAAATAACAATTATATTTTGATTTTTATTATAAATGTCAAAATTGTAACGGTCCCTGATTGTAAGGGTTCTGTTTTCGTTATTAAACTATTTTCACTAAGCCTTATTTAATAGTAATCACGGCACTTATCTAAGCTTAACGCTTAGGTAAGTAAGCTTTTCACAAGTTATTTCTAAACCGTTTTTATATATTGGAGAGCACAAGACTAAAATAAATTCTTAAATCTTGTTTTTGGAACTGGCTGAACTATTATCTCCAAAGACAAGCTTTTTTGCTTAAAAGTATTAAAAAAATAAATAAAAAAAACTAATATTTTAAAATAATCTTTCATTTTTTTGTAGGTTAACTTTTGTACAAAAGCGATTACATTTAACAATTAAATTATGTTGCCAAATAATTCAAATAGTTCTATTGATACAAGGACAAATGTTAATATTCTGAGTGAGACTAATAGCACAGATGACATAAATGGCGACGATGATGATGACTGTGAGGTGAGTATAAGTACAATATTCAGTTATTATACCCTTCACCAATAGGTGAAAGGGTATTATCGTAGACCCTATAAAAATTATACTGAAAAAGTAGACGAAAATTTAAAAATTTTTGATTGAAAAACACTTTTAAATAACAAGAGAAAAAAGATACTCCAGGTGTGCGAGTAATAATATATTATATATAAAATTCTTTCCCCCCCTCCAATCGGTAATTTCTCCTTTGTCATTTTAATTTCTCCTTTGTCATTTTAATTTCTCCTTTGTCATTTTAATATCTCTTTTGTCATTTTTAATTTCTCCTTTGTTTTCCCTACTCCTCATACTTCTTATCCACAACGATATCTCCCCTTCATCTCTTACAGGTTTATGCTATATGTTACATGCATGTTACATTCTCTTTCAGCTTTTGTTTTAAACTCGGATTATTCTGATTTGCCTTTTCTCTAAGATTAACATTGTCAAAGTTCCATTGTGTAGTAAAGAGCAATTCACTCTTATGTTAATATTCTTGGACTCTTACTATTCTCATACGGTTTTACTCTTTTTGATCTTATAAATACAAGCTTTTAAGAGAAAGTGGTTGAAAATAATTCCTAATAAAAGCTTTCGACAGCATTACCGTGAAGTTAGATTTGAAACATATGAAATTATTTTGGTATAAATAAAATGTTTATATATATCTATTTCAAATAGTTGTATAAATATAACCAAATAAAATACCAATCAAATAAATAATTCATACATAAATAGTAAATCAAAATCTAAAATACAATATTCAAATTTTAATATTCTGTCGATGAATTTGTAAACAATTCACATAAGATTAAAACCAAGTAATATTAAAATAATAATCACCTACCAGTATCGCATGCTACTGTCTATTTCGAAATTGTCAAATCAAAATACTATTTAAAAATTTCTGCAACTACTACCTAGTTTCCTACATAATCTCACCACACTTCACAATTTTATCGTACAATCAAGGATTATTTATGCACTTATTTTAAATATACAAACTCTTTATTTCTCAACAAAAGTTGTCTACAAAAAGGTCTAACATTTTGTATAGATACAAAATCCAATAAAACACAACTTATGTTTATAAGAACTAATTTCAAATAATACAAGAAGATCTAGTTAATAGCCACAAATCTTACAATTAATAAGCATATATTCCACAATATCAAGATCCTTTTGATTATTGTTTTTGCTTATCACCAATATTTTTTAATTTTCCATTAATATATGCAGTATTGATTATCAGATTTTTAGATTATCGCAAATTCACATTTTCTTCCATAATTATTTTTCAACAAGAAAAATTCTATTCGGCAACACTATTTGGTTTGCTTATTGGAATCTTTGTTTATATTTTAAAAGCTTTTGCCTTTTTTTCCTCTCCTTAAAAAAAAAAAAAAAAAAAGACTTACAAAAAAAGTTTTTTTTCGTATTTGGAAAAATTGAGAAATGTAAACAAAGTAATTGGAAGATAAATAAGTAAACACATAAGGTCTGTTCGTGGATCTTTGCATACAGATTTTTTTCTTATATATAAGATTAAATTATTTCGTAAACTACTATTGGATTTTTGAAAAATTTCTTCCATTCGATTATTTTCCTGTATTCGATTATTTTTCCATAGAAAATTTTATATATTCATAGAAATTTTATTATTACTTATTCATCCTTTTGCCGTAAAAATTTATTTATGTTTTGAAATTGCGCCTATTGTTATTTAAAATTGTATACAATTATTCTAATTAATTCGTTTCTATTTCGTGGGATAATTTACAAATCGCATCCGATTTGGAAAAATCATTAATTTGGATAATATTAATTATAATCTTATAATATTTGTTAATATTAACAATAAAATAATATTTGTAACCAAAATCGGTTTATTTGGTTACTTATAACTTTACTCCATTTTAACCCATTTCTTTATACATTTTAAAACCATTGATACCAAACGCTTTAATCGTTTTTTTTACAATCCAGTCGTTCAATTTTTGTTGGTCTATTTCATAAATTTCTCACGATTCGTTCAGAATTTTGATTGAATTTTTTTTTCAAATTCGTTGAAATTTATTAGCGAACAGACCTAATATTCCTTTTCTTTACTGGAGTTCACTTTTTTTAACTCGAAGTAATTAAAGTTCAACGACCTTTACAGAAATTTGTTTTCCAGAACAGATGATCGCATCCCAGCAAACAATTTGTATGTGACAAACTGTTTAAGTAAATTCCAAAATTTTAATTTTTGGATTTACAATATTTGCTATTGCTGTATTGAAATACAGATTTAAATACAACTTTGCTTATATTTATTCAAAAAGATTATTCTTACATATTATATTTGGTATAATACAAAATATTTTGCAACATTTTCATATTTTTTGGAATCTTGGCTACAACTTACTAGCATTTCATAATAATTAGTCGTTTGCGATCGGTTATTTTCGTATATATTTAACCGAATCTCGTTTTCGCTAGTAATTTCGTCAAGATTATTTCAATTGTTACAAATTTCGTCCAAATTTGAATAAATTTCTAGAATTCGTATTCAGAATTTACGTATTTCAGTGCCTACTTTGATCACACTTCGTTTGCAAAGTAGTTTTCCAAAACCTTAAATAGTTAAAATAACAATTTTCAAAATGTCGTTGGACAATTTCATCCGTTTAGCTGACGGGATCGTAGAATTTGAGGCGGACCTTAATGACAACCAGTTTCCGGTTACATCGCAACATACAATTGAAATTCATCGTGCGGAGCTAAAGTCCAACTGGTGCCAAGTCAAGGTCGCCTACGACAAATTCATCCTAGAAGCCGAAAAGGAAGCTGATGCCGAAGATCCGATGGATATAGAGTCCTTTATGTTTAAGTACAAGAGTACTTATATCACTTATTGCAATTGCTTGACAAAATTGTCAGAATTCTCCGAATCCTTTCGGGTAGCTCGTGCTCCCATTATGGAGCCAAGTGTCTCTAGGGATCCCGGTTTCATTAATTCAGCTTCCTCTCGTAGTCTAAACCTCCCGCCAATCGAAATAGATACCTTCTATGGCAGTTATGCTACCTGGCCTACATTCCGCGACATGTTTACGGCGGTTGTGTCAAACTCCAAATCCAGTAATGTCGAAAAGCTGTTCTATTTGACACAGAAGACAAAAGGCGAGGCCAGAGAGATTGCAAAGAAAAGTCCGCTGACGAATGAAGGTTTCGATATGGCTTGGAGGGACTTGTGCGTACGTTATGAAAATCGAAGAGTCCTGGTAAATGGTCAGTTAAAGATTCTCTTTAACATCCAGACCATTAAATCCGAATCAGGAAAATCGATAAAACAAATTCAAAGAGATATCAATTCGTGTATCTCCATCCTAACACTTTACGGCATTGACGTATCAAGTTGGGATCCAATTTTCGTTTTCATCTGTGCAAACAAGCTTCCAGAAACTACATTGACGTTGTGGGAGCAGGAATTAAAGGATAAGACTTCGATTCCTAAGTGGTCAGAACTTAGCGAGTTCCTGAGCAATCGTTATAGAACCTTAGAATCAGTTTTCGAGATTCGGGGTACAAACCAAAAGTCAGTAGTTTCCAGACAAATGTTTCAGGTCCACAATGTCAGTTGTGTTCCAAGGAAAACCACATAATTCGGAAGTGCCCCAAGTTCCTGAAATTGGACTATCAACATCGTTTTAATGAAATTAAAAACAGAATTTGTGCCTTAATTGCTTTTCCAAGACGCACAATATGAGGAATTGCGCGAGTAAAAACACATGCTTCAAATGTCAAAAAAAAGCACAACACCCTTCTCCATAAAGATGTTGATAGTTCGAACACTTCAGAAGCGCCTAGTACGAGCCAAGCTTCCAGACTTAATCCCGATTCGACTCCATACACTGGCCCAACTACACGTAGTAAAATACAGTCCACAAATACATCGAATTCGGGCACTGTGCAGTCGTGTTTTTCAACAAGTTCCAGGGGAGTTTTGTTGGGAACCGCCTGGGTTAATATATGCCATTTGGGCATGAGATACAAGGCGCGCGCCCTTATTGATTCAGGCTCCGAACGCACCTTTGTTTCAGAACGTTTATTCAATCGTCTTAAGCTGTCATCGCAGCCAACTAGTGTCCAAGTTGCAGGATTGAATAATACGGTTTCTGCGAAGGTGCAACGCCAATGTTCCATTGTACTTGGCTCTCAATTGGACAGCGAGATTTCCATTTCCGTTACTGCGCTTGTAGTCCCACATTTGTCAAATAGTTTACCAACTCAAACAATTTCAAACTCAGATTTTTCCAACCTTCCCGATATTCCGTTAGCTCATCCTAAATTTTTCGTAAGTTCAAAGATAGATATGTTGATTGGAGGTGACATTTTCCCTTCAATTATACGTTCCGGGATCAGACACAATATTTGTCAATCCCTAATTGCGCAAGAAACCATCTTTGGATGGATTCTTACCGGTCCTATTTTTAATCCCTCCAGTCCTGGTCCAACAATCACTTCGTATTTCTGCGAAATTTCCCTAGACAAGGAAATTTCTCGGTTTTGGGAGGTGGAGAATCTTCCCAGGAAGAACTTCATGTCTTCATCCGATCAGTACTGTGAGGACCTTTATAGAAGGACAACAGAACGGAACTCAGAAGGAAGATACATTGTTTCGCTTCCATTTAAGGAAGAATTTCCAAATTCTTTGTACTAAGGTCATTCTAGGACAAGTGCCATGGCACAGTTTTTCCGAAATGAAGCTAGACTGATTCGAACTCCAAGCTTCAAACTTGAATATGACCAGGTTGTGCAGGAATACGAAGACCTAGGTCATATGGTTCAAGTTCAATCTTCTAAACTATCGGAAAGTCCTACTATCTGCCACACCATGCGGTAATTAAACCAGATAGCGCGACAACCAATGTTCGTGTGGTATTCAACGCTTCGGCTCCATCATCCAATGGGCAAAGCTTGAATTCGTTACTCCACATAGGTCCTGTTCTTCAGAATGACCTAACTCTACTCATTATAAAATGGCGATTTTTCCGATTTGTTCTAAATGCTGACATCCAAAAGATGTATAGGCAGATTCTAGTAGCTGAAAACCATACTGCCTTTCAACGTATCTTGTTTAGAAGTAATCCAAATGGTTCAATTTGCGATTACGAGTTAAAAACAGTCACATTCGGAATCAACAGTGCGCCGTATCTTGCTATTCGGACATTACTCCAGTTGGCGGATGATGTTCAAGCCCTTTATCCTATAGCTAGCTCAATTCTAAGGAACTCTATGTATGTGGATGATGTTCTCACAGGAGCTCACACGAAGCACGATTCTATCAGAGCTAGAGAGGAATTGATCCAGGCTTTACAACCCGCAGGATTTTCACTGAGAAAATGGACTTCGAATTCCAGAGATATCCTAGTCGATATACCAGCAGACCATCTACTTCGGGAAGACTTCCTCCAGTTTGACGAGAGCAGTTCCACAAAAACCTTGGGCATCCGGTGGAATGCACATTCCGATGAATTCTACTTCGTTGCAAGTCCGTTTGCAGACCAAGAAGATTTCAGTAAAAGGGAAGTTCTTTCGCAAATAGCCAAACTTTTTGATCCAGCAGGTTGGCTAGCTCCTTGCATAATCCAGGCAAAAATAATTATGCAGAAAATTTGGATGGATGGTACTAGCTGGGATGAAATCCTATCTCCCGATACGCTTTCCCAATGGAAATCCTTTCGATCCAATTACTCCGTGATCAATACCATTCGGGTTCCTCGATGGATTGGTTATAGTCTAAATGTCGATGTCCAATTCCATGGATTCTGCAATGCTTCGGAAAAAGCATACGCAGCGGTATTATACGTCCGAATAGCTTATTCCAATACGATTTCTACATATCTAGTTTCTTCCAAGACCAAAGTAGCTCCCATAAAAACAATTTCCATTCCGCGATTAGAACTTTGCGGAGCAGTTTTATTGGCAGAAATGGTCGATAGCCTACTTCCAAGGCTAGATGTAGACAAATATTCCTATCATTGCTGGACGGATTCTACAATCGTGCTCTTATGGCTGGCAAAACCAGCTTGTAGTTGGCTCACTTTTGTGGCTAATCGTGTCTCCAAAATCAGCCAGGTGATTGAATACAACCAATGGGGTCATGTGAACTCGGAATCCAATCCAGCTTATCTTGCAAGCCGTGGTGTTAATCCACAGGATCTTGTGGACAACGATCTTTGGTGGTCGGGACCCCATTGGCTTAAAACCAAACAATCGGACTGGCCTAGTTTCAAATCAAGTTTTCCAGCCACTGATCTCGAAGCGAAAGCCGTGAGAGTGCACTTTTCCTATTTCAACAACTTTAAAGACCTGATAGATCGTTTTTCATCGTTTCCAAGGGTTATGAGAGTCACGGCTTATGTCTAAAGGTTCTTCTTTAGAACGCATCCACGATTTCGTTCCCGCTTTTACAAAGATTCTACATCGCTCACTACTTCAGAAATCAACTTTGTCCGAGATCAGCTCATCTCCGTCAGTCAAAAGGCGTGCTATCCCGAAGAATACAACGCTCTCTATTCCAAACATGATATTTCCAAATCCAGTAGTCTCCTCAATTTGAATCCATTTGTTGATCCAGAAGGAATAATGCGTTCCTGCGGTCGGCTTGAATCCTCGCCGAACCTATCCTATAATGAGAAATGTCCGATAATTATTCCTTACAATAGCCACTTCGCTTGTATTCTAGTAAAATTCATTCACGAGAATAGCCTTCATGGAGGAAACCAGTTGGTTCTGAGACTCCTCCGGACTCAATATTGGATACCAAAGGCCAAAAATCTCATTAAAACTACAATTGGAAAATGCAAAACATGTGTCATCTACAAAAAGAGATGTCAAAGGCAAATGATGGCCGCTTTACCCAGCGAACGAACTGAGATTTCCCGCCCTTTTACTCACACTGGCATGGATTTCGCTGGGCCTTTCGACATCAAAAGCTATTCCGGACGAGCTTGTCGAATAACAAAGGGATACGTATGTGTGTTTGTGTGCTTTGCAACTAAGGCGATACATTTAGAAGCCACTTCCGATTTGTCCACACCCGCATTTCTAGCTGCCTTTAGCCGATTCATCTCACGTCGCGGTTGTCCCCTTCACCTCCATTCCGACAATGGGACAACATTTGTGGGAGCATCAAAAGTTTTGGCTAAAGAATTCATCCAAACTTCGCAGCAGCGAATACAAGCTAATTACGCACACCAAAACATCTCGTGGCACTTTATCCCAGCCGGAGCCTCCCCACATGGGAGGATTATGGGAAGTTGGGGTAAAAAGTTTCAAGACGCATTTTCGAAAGATCGCCGGTTGCCACAAATACACATTTAAAGAGTTCTCCACGCTGCTATCCAAGATTGAATCCTGTTTGAATTCCAGACCTCTCTCGCCTATTTCGACTGAGCCGTCTGATCGCTGCGAACTGACTCCAGGACATTTTCTCATCGGTACTCCAATTCTAAAACCGATTGATCCTCAAATTAGCACTTCAGCAATTTCTGTCACAAATCGGTGGCAAAGACTTCAGGTGATCCATCAAAACTTTTGTTCTAGATGGAAAAATGAATACTTAAAGGAGATGTTAAAACGAGTTAAATGGCAAAGACCTGAGGAAAATCTTAGTCCAGGGGCGCTGGTAGTGATCAAGGACGAAAATCTTCCTCCGAATTCTTGGCGACTCGGTAGAATTACTAAAATATTTTCGGGTACCGACAATCGCGTACGTGTAGCGGAGGTTCTAACTCAGCGTGGTTCGATAGTTAGGCCTATCGTGAAATTAGTACTATCGGGTGGTTAAATTTCAAGGGCCGATGTTGATTTTGAATAAAACACAAACTATTTAGGAAATTATTGTAATTTTATTTTATTGTGATATATTGGTATTACTCAATTATGTATGGAACAAAATATCGGCCAAATGGGCGCCGCGACCACTGCGGCACACCTTCATCCGATGGTCCAAATTTTCGATGACCCTGATGCATAATGGAGGTTCTATGCCGTTAATGTGCCGAATTATCTCATCCTTTAGGTCTTGAATTGTTGCTTTCAAAAAACCCCAAAGAAAAAGTCCAACGGTGTCAAATCACATGATCTTGGCGGCATTGACATCGCCATTACGTGCGATAACACGGCCATTGAATTTGTTGCGCAAAAGAGCCATTGTTTTGTTAGCTGTGAGGCAAGTGGCACCATCCTGCTGAAACCACATATCGTCCACATCCATATCTTCCAATTCGGACCATAAAAAGTTCGTTATCAATTCACGATAGCGAATACCATTCACAGTAACTGCCTGACCAGCCTCATTTCGGAAAATATACTGCCCGATGATGCCGCAAGCCCATAAACCGCACCAAACAGTCACTCTTTGTGAGTGCATTGGTTTTTCGACAATCACTCTTGGATTCTCATTCACCCAAATGCGGCAATTCTGTTTATTGACGAATCCACTGAGGTGAAAATGTGCCTCATCACTGAAGATGATTTTCTTCGAAAATTGATCATCCACTGTTGCCATTTCTTGCCACCATTCTGCCCATTCACGACGTTTGGAATTGTCAAGAGGCTTTAGTTCTTGAGCCAATTGCACCTTGTAAGCGTGTAAATGCAAGTCTTTATGCACAATGTTCATCAACGACGAGCCTGAGAGGTGCAATTTTTTTGCACGACGACGAGTTGAGGTGGACGGCTCTTCAGCCACACTATCGCGAACAGCAGCAATATTTTCTGCAGTACGAGCTGTACGAGCATGTACTGGTGTTCTCACATCTTCTACAGACCCGGTTTGCTCGAATTTTTCCACGGTTTTTGCGATTGTACGCACATTTGGACGATCAAATTGACCAAAAAATCACGAAGTGCACGATATGCATTTTGATTTGAACGCCCATTTTCATAATATGTCTGGATAACTTTAACACGTTGTTGGATTGTGTATCTCTCCATGGTTCAAATTGAGTAAGTCTGAAATAGAGAAATGTCAAATAAAATTCGGAAAAAACTTTGCGTTTAGGTGTGGATCACATTCAACATCGGCCCTTACAATTTAACCACCCTTTACTACCGAACGATTCCTAATTCGCGTTTGCAACTTAAATTCCTTAATATCTATCTATCTTATTTTCAGCTCCATCATGCCTAAATAATCATCCAATTCTTCGAAAGGATTCCTCGGCTTGTGAAAGACCTTATTCCATCCCGATCCCGTTCTAGATCTTTAACTCCACAATGTTCTAGATCTTTAACTCCACAACCATCGACGTCATCGCGATCTTCCAGAGCTTCTAAACGAACTTCTTCGTCAAATAAGCATAATGAACGAACCGACTCCAATAAGTCCAAACAACCGGCATCAAGTTCGTCGACCTCAAAGACTGTTACCTGGACGACTATTCTTCACCAAAACACTATTGTTTTACTGCCGACAGTCTTAGTCAAAATCGGATCCACCACATCCCATGCCCGGTCGTTGTTAGATTCGGGGTCCACTGTGAGTCGTGTGGCAAAATCATTTATAGACAAACTTGGCCTGACAACTTACACTCTGAACGGAGAAACGGTGTGTCCACTAGTGTTGAAGTCACGCTTTGATTCAGCTTCGAAAATTGACGGTACTTTCAGGGTTGATAATAGGGTTACCATCCGCACTCCTGTGCAATCTCTACCGGAGACTTATAAGAAAAACTTTAAAGATTTGTTCCTTGCGGACTGTAAATTCTACGAGTCTGGTCCGATAGATCTCGTAATTGGAGTCGACCTGTATCCTAAGGTCATATCCGAAGGAGTCGTGTCAAGAACAGGATTTCCGACAGCCCAACGTACTATTTTCGGTTGGATAGTTTACGGTCCTGCTACTTTATAAATAGTTGTTTCCAAATGCACTTTATTAGGCAGATATAGCATATGCAGACGTATTTTCTTATTTATTATTATCCATTACATATTTATATTTGAATTAAAAATCTAATTAAAAATGAATTATATTGTTCAAAATAATTTTCTATTCACTTTTATTTTTCCTTACAGAAGCAATCTCTTAGACGGGACCATCTTGACTTTTCCATTGTTCATTGCATATGGGCGGCAATGTTAATGCCAAAAGGCCTTATCTTGCCTTCAGCATTAATATTGTGACGAGCAGATACACCCTATCTGCTCTTCATATATACTAAAGCTGAATGTTCCGAATGAATGTCAAAATCATCCTATCTCTTTCTCAAACAAGGCCTAAATTCAACTGTCAGATGGTCCAAAACGTCCAAAATGTTGCTTCCGTTTTGGCCCAACTAACAAATCCTTCTTCTTGTACAAACCACCAACGAAAAAGGTAACCAATAAATCCCTATTCCTAATTTCTCCAAAATTCTAAAACTCATTTGTTTTATTTTCATACCTATACATTTGTCCGCTGGGTTTACGATTAATTGAGCTTACATTTCTAAGCTTAATTTGGTTATCCAGCAGCAGAGCGATTATCAACAAAATCTTCTTCCCAGACCAGCTCTTCACCCCAACAGAGTGTTTTGGTCATATCTCGGGTATTTATAGACCGATTGTGATGAAGTTTAACTGCGTCCTTTGCGGAACGATTTCCTAAAATATGATATATATACCCTTCATAAACCACATAAATCTGATCGTGAATACTATTAAAATTGTACGGATCGACTCAGAATCGGCAATCCATCTATCCGTCCGTCTGTCTGTCCGTCTGTCTACTGAAATCAAGTTTTTGGAGCTCCTGTTATGTCGATATCTCGATGTTCATCTTGAGGAAATTAAATAGCGTTCTTCGCGGGTGATTACTAAATTCTGATGCATTCGGTAATTTGTGGTACATATAATTTTGTGTTTAAGCGATATTTCAGGTGTTTTGATCGAGAATGATTTGAGAATGTTAGGACGATATCCTAAAATGTATGTAAAATTCATTTAGGAGCTCCACAAATCTGATTTTAGCAGACATACACACTGCATTTATCTTAGTTTCGTGTCTGACTTTTGAACATTATGATAATATTTAAGTATTTACTTATTATATATCAAATTATAGGTAATCTTCTTAGGAAGTACATAAAATGCAGCTAAGTACATGATATGCGTTCAAAATCTACATATGTATCGCACATATCAACGAAAATCTAAATTTTGGGTTTGCAATTGGGAGAAATCCGTTCACTTTTCACAATAGCTATTGTACACATTTGCCTAAGGCAATCTCTTATTTGCTTATAAATTATAATAGATCCGATGATGAAAGTTAGTGTAGAGACGTTGTACATAATCCTATATAAACCTCTTAATGGCATAAATTCCATATAAAAGCCACTTAAATGAGAATAAATAATTAACTATATTAGCTTTGACCACTAAATTAAGCACAAGAATACCATTATATGAATACCAGCCAGTGTGCAAAATTTTTTTACAATCGGTCACCATTTGACTTCAGTTTCTTCTTTCCTTCTCAAGGGTCAATATTTTACAAAAGTATTTCTGATCTCTTGAAAAAGGTCGGTATTGAAAATGGGCAAACTCGGTTCAGATTTAGTGAAAGCTTCCATATGATAAATTAAATCACATTATAACAGCACAAAGAACCAGAGCGAAACTTTCCCCTTAGCATACCATGGCTAATTCCCATTCAATTGATATCAGTTTACGTTTGATGTTGACCTATAGTTACTAGCTCGAAAAAAATTGTAAAGCATTTAAATTTTGCATTAATTGGTCCACATTTGATTAAAACTCTCACACAATTCGAATTAAACGATTAAGCACAACGAAAAGTGTTTAAATGCTTATAAATGTAAATTTTGTGCAAAGTGGTTATCACGCTATGTTATCAAAATCGGTCTATTAACTCCTGAGATATCTCCAAGACACCAAAATTTAGAAGTGATTTGGCCCTAAAATCGGTTAAAAATCTTTATATTTTATTAGGAGCCTGTGCACATCGCAAGAACATGTAGCCCTTGTATTAATTAATTAATTTAAGAGTCATCAGAAGTTAAGACTTGCACAGATCGGAAGAACAATACATCTCAAATATTACTGATGAACTATTCATCTAAATTAGCCAATTAACTTTAGATTTAATAGTACATATTTAATTACTTTTCCTAATATAAACCTGGTATTTATCCATTCAAAAGCTATATATCTTAAGTAGGTATCTAAAACTAAGTGTGTATAACCTATATTCCTTAGGTTTGTACAGACTGACAAAACAATCATTGCCAAAGCTTTGATCCAAATCGGTCCGCCAACTTCAGAGTTTTACGTAACTAGTCAAGAACTTCTACTATATGGACGATACGTTTGAATTAAAGTACACATCGATAGCTGATATTCAATATCCTCTTCGAACCAAATTTAAAATTTGTGTTTGAAATTTTTTATTTCATAGCGAGTTTTGCGGCATACCTTTAATAATATGAATAATTTAAATTTGAAATATTATGACTCCAATATTTGAGGTAAAGTTACTTTTGGACGACCATTGGTGAAGGGTATCCAAGATTCGGCAAAGTCGAATATACCACTCTTACTTGTTTTTATAAAGCATGGGCACAAAATATGGCAATAATAAGTTTCATATACGTTGGATTCGTACTTTCCAATGAGATATACTATACTGCTAATATTTTATAGACAAAAGATTGGTTCGAATTGCTAAAAAATAGTCCCTTTAAAATTTGAGCTCAATCAAATGTAGGTGCCCGTGACAAGCTCAAAATTTATAAAAAATTTGATGTTTTACTTTGCAAGTTATATATCAACTTCAAAGGAATAATTTTTTATAACAATTTTCTTTTATATCTCTAATCATGAATTTATTATATGTATGTATGTATATTAGGGTGACAGGAAATTTTTTTCTTTGATTTCAAATACTTTTCTACGGAATATTGTGACACTAGGTCTAAAAGTTTAGATCTGAAAATTTGAGCCAAATCGGACAACGTTCTATGGGCGCGCATCAAATTTAAGAGCCCATTTGTATGGGGAAAAATTGTTTATTTTTTTGTTTTTGCAAAATTTAGACCAAAAATAAATAATATTTACAAGAAAATATAATAGAATATAATAAAGAGAACTACTACAGCTTTATTCCAAATCGTGAGAGACGAAAATCCATGAGGCAGTTTAAAAGTTATTGAAGTTTTCCCCTAAAAATTCATATCCTTTACATAAAGAAATTCCAAAGCTAGACATGATTTATCATTTAATGGCCTGTTACTAGTAAATAGTTCAGTTTTGTTAAAATATAATCAAATTTACTTAGTTTTTTCATATTGGAAAATGGTACATTTTTCTCAGGTCGGTTTCAGAAATCATTTTATTTATTTTGAGAATAAAAATGTAAATGTCTTAGAATGGCCCCCGCAAAGCCCAGACCTTTCACCTATAGAAAATGCGTGGGCAATTTTGAAAATGCGCATATCGGAGGATAAGCCGCAAACATTAGAGGAATTGAAAGATTGTATCACTCGCCATTAGACAAATTTTCCACAGCATCAGTGTACGAAGCTTGTGGATTCAATGACGCACAGATTAGGAAAAAATGGCCATTAACAACTATGGACATTGTGGATATTAAGTTCTTGACAACTTACTTTTGGTAAATCCTAGAAAGATAATCCTCATCGATATACAACAATTCAATACAAAAAGTCACAAAAGTTCCATCGTATTTTGTTAAAAAATGTTATCTTGACTCTGGTCTTTTGGCGATATCTCTATTGTAATGAGTTATATCAGAACTGTAGAAGAAGATAATGGTTTCACAATGTTTGAATGTCAGAATACAAATTCAAATATACTGACATAAAATCATATATCATGTCTTAGAATTGAAATAAACTCCGGAGATATCTAAACTATATATATATAAACTATATTTTTATGAATTTTTCATCGATTGTAGAGTTTTGAAGATATTCCAGATGTTTGTGGACCGATTTTATTCAAATTCTATAGCGTGCTGAGTGGGAAGATTTCGTAAAATCTGATATTGAATTATGTATTCATGTATGATGGGCCTATACATGAATACATTTGCTTTACAATGATCAAAAGTCAGACCACTGATTTAAGATACACGAGTATAATGTATATTCGTCTGCTGAAATCAGATTTGTGAAGCTCCTCGGAAATACATAATAGACATAAATTATATATCTGGTTTAAGGACGTACTCCCTTAATACACACTAATTTCATTAAAATCGGTCCTTAATCACCTGAGAAATTGCAAAAAAATCAAATAAAGTTTTCTCAAAAATTTTGAATTCGTCAATTTGCAATACATCGATTTTAGTATTTTAATCATATCTTAGGTGCTTATTAACCAATATTCGTGAAATTCAATAGTGTACTTCACGGAAGAATTTCCTAAAGTCTGATATATAGTTTATATGGGCCATCGTCAAGGAAAATTGTTTTTCTTATTTTTCGATTGTATTTTTTAAACAAATGAGCACTCCCGGCAATTTGGGTAACATCAAATGTAATATTTTGGCGATATTTCAGGTGTTTATGGGCCAATTTTGATGAAATTTAACATAGAGTTTTGCTGGGGGATTTCCTATAATATGATATACAATTTATGATTTTAAGATTAGTTCATCATGAATATGGTTTTTCTTTTCTTTCTGAAATGTACTTTTCAATTAAAAATTTTATGTCACACATGAATTTTGGTATTTTGGCGATATCTCAGGCGTTTCTCAACCGATTTTAATGAAATTTAATAGCGTGCTGCGTAATACAATTTCATAAAATCTGATATACAATTTATGTCGATACACTCTCTAGCAGCTTCACAAAATGATTTTAACATTTCGATTCTCCTGCCGATTCTGAGACGATCGGTATAAATTTTGTGGGGTCTGCGACAAATAATGAAAAAATAACAAACTGAATGACAAACTTATAATACCCTTTCACCAATTGGTGAAGGGTATAAAAAAACAAGTAAGAGTGGAATATGGTGTTCCAAAAGTAAAGTACAAAATCGGAAGAATATATTGATAATTATATAGTTTCTGATTACTGACTTAGTTGAGCTCCACATAAATGCTTGATATCTATATTAATTTTCTTTTGTTCATACTAAATGTAATTCCTAGCAATACTAGTATTATAGTTAAGAGTCGGAAAACGAAAAGCTTTTCGGTGGCGTCATAATCTAGAATAGTTATGGACCCAAAGGTTAGGTTGGGCAGGTGGCTGATGTCTAAGGCAGTGCCACTTGGGTTCTAAAGTGGTTCCTTTGTGAAAGATAATGATTACTAGACTACAAGTAGAGAATGCTTATTTAAGCCAGCCAGTAGCTTCGAAATAAAAAAGAACATTTATTAAAGTTCGATAAACCAGATAAACCATGCAGAAAAGATGCTTCAAAATGTAGATGCCCTTAGATTTGCAAGATCACATCGATTTGATAAAGATTAACAGCCTAATTTATAAACAAACTATAATAGGTTTTAAAGCTACTATAAGTTAAAATGGGAAAAATTGAATTTATAAAATGAAAAATATTTTATTAAACTGTTATAACCAATCATAAAATTTGAAATTTTTATTGTGGCCTCTACCCAACTATAAGCATACAATAAAAAGTTTGGTTGCTTAAAAATATAATTGCGACTTTTTTTATTTTTAACACATTTGGTGGCAAACAAAATGATTTTTTATATAAATTTTAATACATTAATTGAAAAAAAGTAATAAGATTTTTATATTGTTTAATACTATTTATCTGCGATTAAAGAAAAAAGACTTTATGAATGCATTTTTCATTGATCCTTACAACAAATCGATAATTCATTTCTCCTTATTCAAAAATATGTTGATTCTACCTAAGGTAACGCCTTACCATATATATAAACATATGTATACTTTCACAATATATCTTATATTAAATCAGTAGATTGCTTAGCGGCACGATTTTCCAAAATCTTGAAAAAAGTAACCAGATTGGTGTAAATTTTCTTCAAAATGTTTTTTAATTAAAAAATAATTTTTAATAAGAAAAATTAAAAAACTGAAAATGACCTGGTCGGATTTGAACACTGGCATCAATAAAGATACATTTTTTTAATGTAATTAAATAAATAAATTAAAAAAAAAATTTTCTTGCTCAATTCTTCACTGAGATTTGAACTCACGACTTACGACTGCTAGGCGGAGACACTACCCACTGAGCTACTTCATATACCGAAATTTTTTCAAATTGTAATTTACTTATATAATTTTTATTTGAACAGCACAAAATGACAATTTGAAACGTGGCATTACCAACATAAAAGCACAAAAACTATAAAAGTGTGTAATTGTTATAATATGTTCATAACATGTTTATAAAATCAAATTTTTATTAATGGCTTATTAAACAATAAGTGTATGATAAATATTGTAAGCTTATAAGCCAAAATATAAAATTTTTATAAATTGGACCGTAAGTATTGTAGCATGCAACCCAAAAACACAATGCCAAGTGAGGGTTGTGTACTTTAATTCGTATGAATTATCCAACTAGTTGTTGATTAGTTATGTAAAACTCTGAAGTTAGTGGACAGATTTAGGTGAAAGCTTTAACAATGATTGTCAATGTATACAAGCCTTAGAATTATAGGGTATACACTCTTAGTTTTAGATACATACGTGAAATATATAGCTTGAATAGATGGATATCAGCGTTGTCGGAAAAGTTATTGAAGATTTACTTATCAATCTGAAGTTAGTTAACTAATTAAGATGAATACTTCATCAATAATATTTGGGATGTATTGTTCTTTCGATCTGTCCGATGGATGTGTGGAATGTTTATCTCTAGTTCTTTGTGCAATTATAATGTGATTTAATTTATCAGCATTAAAGTGATTCCCGGTCGGGGTTATGTGGGAGATTTCACTAAATGTGAACCGAGCTCGCCCATTTTCAATGCTGAAATTTTCAATAGATCAGAAATACTTTTGTCAAATGTTGTCCCTCTAGAAAGTTTATTTTACAACGTCTTAATACTAAATGTCATCATCGTATCTATTATAATTTGTCATTCATTAGCTACTAGGAGATTGCCTTAGGCGAAGTTATATGGGAGCAATTGTCAAACGTGAACGGATTTCTCCCAATTGCAATTAAAAAATTTAAATTTTCGTTTATATGTGAGATACATACATACATATGTAGGTTTTGAACGGATACCATGTACTTAGTTGCATTTTTGTACTTCCTAGGAAGATTACCTATAATTGATATATAATACATTCTCAAATGTTATCACAATGTTCAAAAGTCAGACACAAAATTAAGATAAGTGCAGTGTGTCTCCTGGAAGGTATACCCATATGCATTTTACACAAAATTTTAGGATATCGTCCCACCCTGAATTTCATCATTGGCGATCAAAACACCTGAAATATCGCTTAAACACAAAATTATATCTACCACAAATTACCGAATGCATCAGAGTTTAGGTAATCCCCTGCGAAGTACGCTATTAAATTTCATCAAAATAAACATCTGAGATGTCGACAAAGCAGGAGCTCCAAAAACTTGACTACAACAGAAAAAAGGACAGACGGCAGACAAATAGACGGACGGACGGACGTCGCGAATTCGATTCTCCTGCCGATTCTGAGTCGATCGGTACAATTTGAATGGTATTCATAATCAGATTTGTGGAGTTTATATATCAGATTTTAGGAAATCTTCCCACAAAGTACGCTGTCAAATTTCATCACAATCGGTCCACAAACACCTGAGATATGGCTGAAACAATACTAACAGTATGTAAACAAAATTTCTTAGACACGTACTTTGGGTAATTTGCTGTACATCACAAGTAGTGTTTTGGCGATATCTCAGTTGTTTATGGACCGATTTTGATAAGATTTTACAGAGTGCTTTGGGGAACCACTTCCTACAATCTGATATATAATATATTATCATATGTACACCAGGAGTATCTTTTTTATCTTGTTATTTAAAAGTGTGTTTCAATCAAAAATTTTTAAATTTTATCAAAATCGGGCCATAAACAACTGAGATTTCGCCAAAACATTAAATTTGATGTATTGCAAATTGCCCAAAGTACGCATTAGAGAATGTTTGTTGAAAAAATGAAATGCAGAAATAGGAAAAAACCGTCCACCTTTAGCACGGATATACATAAATTTTATATCAGATTTTAGGAAATTCCCCTGCCAAGTGCGTTATTAAATTTTATCAAAAGCGGTCCATAAACAAATGAGATATCGCCAAAACACTACTTGTGATGTACAGCAAATTCCCCAAAGTACGTGTCTAAGAAATTTTGTTTACATTTTGTTAGTATTGTTTCAGCGATATCTCAGGTGTTTATGGACCGATTGTGATGAAATTTGACAGCGTTCTTTGTGGGAGGATTTCCTAAAATCTGATATATAAACTCCACAAATCTGATTATGAATACCATTCAAATTGTACCGATCGACTCAGAATCGGCAGAAGAATCGATTTGCCGACATCCGTCCGTCTGTCTGTTTGTCTGTCCATCCGTCCGTCTACCTCTCTGTCCTTTTTTTCTGTTGTAGTCAAGTTTTTGGATCTCCTGTTTTGTCGATATCTCAGATGTTTATTTTGAAATTTAACAGCGTTCTTCGCAGGTTATTAGGTAATTTGTGGTAGATATAATTTAGTGTTTAAGTGATATCTCAGGTGTTTCCATCGACAATGATGAAATTCAGGGTGAGACGATATCCTAAAATTTTGTATAAAATGCATATGTTTATACCTTCCAGGAGCTCCACAAATCTGATTTTAACAGACAGACACACAGCATTTATCTTAATTTTGTGTTTGACTTTTGAATATTATGATAACATTTGAAAATGTTTTATATATCAAATTATAGGTAATCTACCTAGGAAGTACAAAAATGCAGCTAAGTACATGATATCCTTTCAAAACCTACATATGTATGTATGTATCTCACATATAAACGATTTTTTTTTTTTTTTTAATTGCAATTGGGAGAAATCCGTTCACTTTTGACAACTGCTTCCGTATAACTTCGCCTAAGGCAATCTCTTAGTAGCTAATAAATGACAAATTATACCATTCAAAAGCTATATGTTTCACGTATGTATCTAAAACTAAGAGTGTATACTAGGGCGCCTCGAAAAAATAAAGTTCGCCGTACACCATCGAATATAAAGCATTGCTATAAGGCAGTTTAGAAAATTTTTTTTATTAAATTTTTTTCGTCGCACATTGGGTTCGCCAAAATACATTTTTCGTTATATCTTCGGCATTTACAGTCGGATCTCGAAGTGTGATATATCGATGTTTTTGTCTCGAGGAGGCCAACATTTTTCTTTAATAGTCATTATTATCAGTTATCCGGTTCTAGTATTTATCTATCAGACCCCTGTTCCTACCACCCTAATGTACCACCCTAATATCAGAAAATTAAAGCCCTTAAAAAATCGATAAACTTTTACTAAGGATATTTTCCGATTTTTCAAACCGATCTATTACAAACAAGGAATTTCTTATTTTGCCGCACATAGGGATCGCCAAAATACATTTTTCGTTATATCTGCGCCATTTACTGTCGGATCTTAAGGTGTAATATATCGATGTTTTTGTCTAACGAAAGCCAATGTTTTGCGATATTAATCATTGACTTTAAATACATTCTTCTACATAGTACCTACCCAATATATCTTTACTCATACAAAGGCATAGATAAGCTGCGAAAATAATTAAGTTTAGTAAATAAAACTATCAACAGAAAGTATTTTCCTTATGTTAGCTGGTATTTCGATTACATCTTTGGAAAACTGTAATGCTTCAGCAGTTCTTGCATTAAGAATTGCAAGTGATCGCCAAAATACATTTTTCGTTATATCTGCGCCATTTACTGTCGGATCTTAAGGTGTAATATATCGATGTTTTTGTCTAACGAAGGCCAATGTTTTGCGATATTAATCATTGACTTTAAATACATTCTTCTACATAGTACCTACCCAATATATCTTTACTCATACAAAGGCATAGATAAGCTGCGAAAATAATTAAGTTTAGTAAATAAAACTATCAACAGAAAGTATTTTCCTTATGTTAGCTGGTATTTCGATTACATCTTTGGAAAACTGTAATGCTTCAGCAGTTCTTGCATTCAGAATTGCAAGCATGGCGGTTCAGTCAAAAAAATTCTAAAATTGTGGACCGGGTGGAAAAAGTAAACGTTATTTTCTATGGGCAGACAAAGCATTTGTTGACCGTCGTCCGGCAATTGATGAACCCAAGATATATCATCTATTGGAATTGCTTGAGGTTGGATTTCACAAGAACCAGAATGACGGATAAAATAAAAGCGGAAAGTTCGGGAGGCTGTTGTTTATTTAAATTAATTTTTAATAGTTTATAATTAAATTAAACACAACGCGATTAAATGTTATACAGACACAGACGAAATTCAAACAATTATTTCGTGGATAAAACGAATAGCAAGACAAACTAAGAGACAGTTTGGGTATTTACACTGTGAATTTTTACATGATATTTTTTCACAATTTTAAATAAATACTAGAACGGATATCTGAGATCAATGATAATTATCAAAAAAAAAGTACTAGTAGAATGTACTTGAGGTCAATGATTATAAAACTAAACTTAATTATTTTTACAGCTTATCTATGCCTTTAAACAGGCACTGAACGTTTTGTTCATGTAGTACATTAATCTGCCTTGGCTGTCATTGGTGAGCAACCCATGGGCCACATTTTTTCAGAACTTGAGAGCCGTCAAAAATACAGCAAACTTGGATCTTTTCAAAACATAATTGATTAAAAGATTTAAAATTTTTATAATTCTTGTTGTATGAGTTAAAATATCTTGGGTAAGTACTATGTAGGAGAATGTATTTAAGCTCAATGATTAATATCGCAATATTGGCCTTCGTTAGACAAAAACATCGATATATTACACTTTAAGATCCGACAGTAAATGGCGAAGATATAACGAAAAATGTATTTTGGCGATCCCTATGTGCGGCAAAATAAGAAATTCCTTGTTTGTAATAGATCGGTTTGAAAAATCGAAAAACTTCCTTAGTAAAAGTTTAACGATTTTTTAATAGCTTTAATTTTCTGATATAAGGTTGGTACATTAGGGTGGTAGGAACAGGGGTCTGATAGATAAATACTACAACCGGATACCCAAGAATAATGACTATTAAAGAAAAATGTTGGCCTCCTCGATACAAAAACATCGATATATCACACTTCGATATCCGACTATAAATGCCGAAGATATAACGATATAAAGTGTATTTTGGCGACCCCAATGTGCAACGAAAAAAATTAAAAAAAATTTTTCGAAACTGTCTCATAGCAATACTTTATATTCGATGGTGTACGGCGAACTTTATTTTTTCCCCATATAAGTCGAGACGCTCTAGTGTATATCCTATAATTCTAAGGTTTGTATACATTGACAAAACAATCATTGTTAAAGCTTTGATCTAAATCGGTCCGCTAACTTCAGAGTTTTACATAACTAATCAAGAACTTTAACTAGTTGGATGATACTTACGAATTAAAGTACACAAACCTTACTGGGCATCAAATCTATGTGCTCTTGCAAATCTAAGTGCATCTACATTTGAAAGCATTTTTTCTGCATGGTTTATCTGATCTATCGAACTTTATTTATTAAATGTTCGTAAAATAGACACATATGTCGAAGCTACTGGCTGACTTAAATAAGCGTTCTCTACTTGCAGTCTAGTAATCATTATCTTTTACATTTCGAAATTAGCCTCTGCCAAACCTAACCATTGGGTCCATAACTATTCTACATGGTGATGCCACCAAAAAGCATTTGTGTGGGGCTTAACTAAGTCAGTAATCGGAAAATATATAATTATCAAAAAATTCTTACGATTTTGTACTTTACTTTTGGAACACCATTGGTGAAGGGTATCCAAGATTCGGCAAAGCCGAATATACCACTCTTACTTGTTTAAATTGCATTTTTTAAAAAAAGAAACTTTAAATTCGTCATGGAAGTTTAGTATTTTAGCGATATCTCAGGTGTTTATGGACCGATTTTGATGAAATTCAATAGCGTGCTGCGTAGGGAAATTTCCTAAAATTCGGTGTATAATTCGTCTGGGTTTCAACAGACAGACAAACAGACAGACGGACATGGCTAAATCGACTCTCCTGGCGATTCTGAGTCGATCGGTATAATTTTAATAAGGTCTAAGACGAATAAAATTACAAACTTAATGACAAACTTATAATACCCTTTCACCTATTGGTGAAGGGCATAAAAAGCAAGTAAGAATGGAATATTTCACTGTGCAGAATCTTGGATACCCTTCACCAAATGGTGGTCCAAAAGTAAAGTACAAAATCAAAAGAGATTATTGTTAATTCTATAGTTTCTGATTAGTGAACTTTAACTTGGCATAATATTTCAGATTTAAATTATTTGGGTGAAAAGAAAAAAAAAAATTAAAGGTATGCCGCAAAACTCTCTATGAACCAAACAATATTAAAAAAATTAATTTGGTTCGAAGAGGGTATTGAATATCAGCTTTCGATGTGTTGTTTAATTCGAACGTATCATATATATAATAGAAGTTCTTGATTAGTTGGATCAAAGTTTTGGCAATGATTATTTTGTCAATCTATACAAGCTTTAGGATGACAGGTTATACACTCGTGAGATATATAGCTTTTGAATCATTGCTTTGTCGTAATTAAAGCTGAATTCACCCATTCGGAACAAAATTTTTGTTCTGAAACATTTTTTTTTATATGTTGTTTGACGTTTATCTTTTTAAAAGAGAGAGCGAAAGAGAGTTAACATGTTTCGGAACCTGAATTGGTTTAATTTTAATTTTTGTTCTGAAACATTTGAACTGTGCTGCCAGCTTCTTAAATTTCTTATGCTAAGTTGAACTGAGCTGCCATATCATATTAAATCTACATAGTATGTATTTATAATAAATTACAAAGCAAAACAAAAAACAAACAAATAACAACAATTGATTAACGGTTATTGTAAAAAAAAGAAAATAGAAAAAGTGGAAAATTAAAAAAAGCAAATTAAAATTATTAATAAATAATTTAACAAATAAAATTAAAAAAAAATATTCCAATGGATTTTGATGAAACGGTCGCACTTAACCTTATTTCGGAAATGAAGAAGCCGTGTAGAGAGTTCTTGTACGACATGGCAACAAAAATTACAAAAACAATCACCTAAAACAAGGTGTACCAAAGTCATTAAATAAGTTGGGAATAATTATTTGCAGGAAGCGAATGCCAAGCACTTTGGAAAAGTTTACGTAGAAGATACAAGACTGCTAAAAGTAAAAGCGTCGGTAGAAGTGGAAGCCAGCGTTTAGAACTTAAAGGGTTCTCAAAAATATTAGTTAATGAAATGGACTATTTTCAAAAGTTCTGGGAAGACAATGAGTAAGTTCGTTGAAAACCGTTTGTTTCATTGTATAATTTTGTATTCATTTAGACCTACTGTGTCAAATTACGTGGAGCCAAACAGAAACAGGTTCATTGATCATTTTGATGAAATGGCTCAAGATCCTGAAGTCAACGATTCATTGACAGAATGTTTGGAATCTCCGACAGACACCAGTCAGTCAAATATATCAATTTGTTCACCTCCTTCTACTTTAAAAGAAACTCAAAAACGAAAATGTTTAAGGCTGGCTGACGCAGAAATGGAGTTTGAAAAGTCATTAGAAACATTAAATAATCTAGCTTCATCAGTAATCCAGTCTTCAGATAATAAAATAGACCCATTTTTTGTCAGTTTGCATGACGAGTTTTTAAAGGTGCCAGAAAATCAAAAGAGTGCTTTAAAATTGAAATTAATGACACTTGTAATTGAGCATCATAGTGGTTAAGCGCCATAATAGTTTTTATTACTTTTTAAATCAATTGTTTTCTTTTTACTTACTTTTTTTAAATGAATTTATTTAGCTTTTTATGTTTCGTTGCATAATTAAATAAAATAAATGATTACATATGAATAATGAAATTGATAAAGGCAGTATTAGTTGTTAAAATAATTTGTGTATATGTTTCTGACTGCTGTAGCTTCAGTAGAGGACCGATTCGAACCAACGCGCCCTATTGAGCGTAGACCACCAAAACTTTCCCTTCGCCACGATCCGTGAATTACAACACCATCTTCATCTTCTCTGTCAAGAAGTTCGGGTTGCATATACTGCGAAGATGTCCTCTCCCGAAGGAAGTTATGAAGGCACACAGTTGCTTTAACAATATTTGTTACCGTTTCCTTGCTGGCAATTATCGGTTTTTTATTCGAAAACGATTTTCCAGTATACCAAATGAGTTCTCTACTACTCGCCTGCCCCTGGATAATCTTTTGTTAAAATTTTGTTCCTGTGCTGGTATATTTCCGCTGCTACGTCCAGGATAAGGGCGCATTATATTTTTTCGCAAGGGAAAAGCTTCATCAGCTAGAAACACATACGGGTCTAATATATTAGTGCCAGGTAAAGCCTTTTCATCGGGAAATTTCATATCCTCAGATTTCTCGAGAATAGCTTTTCCAAATGGGCAATTTTTAAAAATTCCACCATCACTGTTGTGGCCCAAGATTTGGAAATGCCTGTAAAGAAACAGTTAATATAAAAAAATACAATTAATACTTAATTACCTGTATAACAACGTGTTTCCCATCTATTGCTCCTAAACAATTGGGGAAATCCCAACGTTCATAAAAATCGTTTGCAATATGTTCCCACATGCTTGCCGATTGTTTTGGAAATACGAATTGAAATTTTTTCCATATTAATTCAGTTGTTTCTATAATTATTTTTGGTGTAGTGGATGCGCCAATTCGGAAGCCATAGTATCCAATGGATTTCATTGAATCGCCACTAGCCAAATATCTGCGGCAACAAAGTTTACTATTAATTCTTCACTATTTTCTGCATCACTCACCTTAAGGTTAAAGACAATCTTTCTGCCAACGTAATGTGCTCTCTTTGGCGGACAGGCACAGATTGCTCATCAGGCCCTAATATTCGAAGAATTTCGTCGAATGTGTTGTGATCCATACGATGAAAATTTATAAACGACTCCGTGTCGTTTAATCGCATCTCTGGGACCAAAGCGTGGAAGTGCCCTTTTTCCTTCCTTTCTTTTAGCAACTTCCTGACTGCAAATCTTTTTATTTTTAGTTTTCTTTCATAAATATACTTTGTGATTAAAGGAGCTTTCTTTAGTTCAATAGCTATTAAAATAAGCAGTTGACGTCTATCCATTTTTATTTCTTTAAGATTTTGTTTATTTTAAATACACAATTTATTTAATTCACAATACAAAAGAAACCAAATACATTCACACAAATAAAAAATATAAATATGATGCCAAAAAACAAGCAAATTGCAATTATTTGCTACTGTGCTGCCTAATTGATAAACTAGCACGCCTCGTTTCCAAAAATATTTCATATGGCAGCCTCGTTTTTCCAGAACAATTGTTCGAAGTGGGTGAATCACTCGGAACAATCTCTCAAAAGAGTAAAAATGTTTCAGAACAAAAATTATGTTTTATTTTACTTACTTATAAATCTAAAGTTAGTTGACTTTTTTAGATGAATAGTTCATCAATAATATTTGGAATGTATTCTTCTTCCGATCTGTACAAGTCTTAACTTCTGATGACTCTTTAATTAATTAATTAATACAAGTAAAATGTTTAGATTTTTAAAAGATTTTAGGACCAAATCACTTTTAAATTTTGGTGTCTTGGCGATATATCTATATATATAAAACTCTAACGTGACTGACTGACTGACTCATCATCAAACGGCTAAAGCCAGAGAGCTGAAATTTTGACAGCGGGTACCTTTTTCAAAGTATAGATCCACTAAGACGGGATTTTTGGAAATTCGGCCTCTAAGGGGGTAAAAAAGGGAAAAATTAGTAATGCTGCATCTCCGGAAGTAAACGTCATAGGCCCAAAATTGAAATTGCTTTGGGATCAGCTACAAAAATAAGTAGACACGTGTTTGATAATTTTTAGCAGATGGGACAAAAAGGAGGTAAAAAGGGTAAAAATAAAATGTTGGTACTTTTTTAAACCCATGTGTATCTTTTGAACCAATCAACAGAGTAACAAAATTCAAAATGGAACCGGTAAACAAGAAAAAAATATTAGACACGTGCTTGGTACTTTTTTGATTTAGGGTTCAAAAAGATGTAAAAGCGGGGAAAAAATGTAGGGTAGGCCATTTTTATTTTTCTTTGTATTTCACTTGAACCAATAAAGCTAGAAATAAAATTTATAGGGAGGTCGATTGCCAAGTACAAAATATCAAATACGTGTTTGGTACTTTTTTCAATTAAAAGGGTAAAAAAGTGAAAAATCGGTAACATTATATTTCCTTAACCAAAAGCGATAGAAGCGAAGATTAAACTGGTTTGAGATTAGCACTAAAAATTAAGGGACACGCCCGCCTAGCGGGCAAAACTGGGTAGAAAAGGGAGAAAATAGTAACATCATATCTCCGAAACCAACATAGAATAGAAATAAATAATTTGAATCGGCTAGGAAAATAAGGGTACACGTGTTTGGTACTTTTTTGAAAATGGCACTAATAAGGATAAAAAAGGGTAAAAACTATATTTTGGTTCTTTTATTTAACCCAAATACGTATTTGGTACTTTTGCGATTAAAAGGGTACAAAAGGGTAAAAAAAGGGGAAATATTCAAGGGTAGGTTTTTTGGTTTTTAGCTATGGATATATTTTAGGCTAATGAAGCCAGATGTTATTATTCTTACTGAAACCTGGCTCAATGATAATGTATTTAATGCTGAAGTTCTTTGTAATAGCTACGAAATATACAGATATAATCGCAATATTTGTAGGGGTGGTGGTGTTCTGATTGCTGTAAATTGTTCTTATCCGTCTGAAGTCATTGTTACTGATATAGCAGACATTGAATTTGTTTTTTTTAACCCATATGTAGCTTTTGAACTAATAAACATAGAAACCTAATTTGTATCGCAACCAATAGATATTAAAAAACAAATTAATATGTATTTAGTACTTTTGCGATTAATGGGATACAAAAGGGCAAAAAAGGGAAAATATTCAAGGTTAGGTTTTTTGGTTTTTAGCTATAAATATCTTTTAGGCTAATGAAGCCAGAAGTATAATTTATTTACTGGTGGATTGACATTGAAAAAAAAATAAGCTACATGTTTGGTACTTTTTTTTAATTTTGGGGGTAAAAATCTGTAAAGTATATCTTCTAAACCAAAAGTGATAAAAACAAAAACTAAATTGGTCTGAGATTGGTACTTAAAATTAAGGAACACATGTTCGGTACTTTTTTTTGAAGTTCAACCTCTTAGAAGGTAAAACAGGGTAGAAAAGGGAGAATTTAGTAACATCATATTTCCGAAACCAACATCGATGCAAACAAAGTTGAAATTGAATTTAAATCGGCTGGGAAAATAAGGGGATACGTGTTTGGCACTTTTTTGGAAATGGCACTAATAACGATATATAAGGGTAAAAAACTATATTTTGGTACTTTTTTTTAACCCATATGTATCTTTTGAACTAATAAACATAGAAATATAATTTATATTGCAGCCAATAGATATTAAAAAACAATTAAATACGAATTTAGTACTTTTCCGATTAATGGGGTACAAAAGGGTAAAAAGGGGGAAAATATTTAAGAGTAGGTTTTTTGCTTTTTAGCTATGGAAATCTTTTAGGCTAATGAAGCCAGAAGTATAATTCATTGACTGGTCGATTGACATGAAAAAGAAATAAGCTACGTGTTTGGTACTTTTTTATTTTGGGGGTAAAAATCGGTAAAGTATATCTTCTAAACCAAAAGTGATAGTAACAAAAACTAAATTGGTTTAAGATTGGCACTTAAAATTAAGGAACACGTGTTCGGTACTTTTTTGAAATTCAACCTCTTAGAAGGTAAAATAGGGTAGAAAAGGGAGAAATTAGTAACATCATATCTCCGAAAACAACTTCGATGCAAACAAAGTTGAAATTGGAATTGGATCGGCTATGAAAATAAGGGAATACGTGTTTGGTACTTTTTTGGAAATGGCACTAATAAGGATAAAAAAGGGTAAAAACTATATTTTAGTACTTTTTTAACCCATATATATATATTTAAACTAATAAACATAGAAACATAATTTATATCGCAACCGATAGATATTAAAAAACAATTAAACAATTATTTGGTACTTTTGCGAATTAATAAACAGAGTAGAAACGGGAGAAATTAACAACTTCATATCTCCGAAACCAACATCGATGCAAACAAAATTAAAATTCTCTTTGGATCGGCTAAAAAATTAAATGGACACGTATTTGGTACTTTTTTGAAAATGGCACTAGAAGGATAAAAAAGGGTAAAAACTATATTTTGGTACTTTTTTTACTCATATGTATCTTTTGAACTAATAAACATAGAAACATAATTTACATCGAAATCGATAGGTATTAAAAAACTATTAAATGCGTATTTGGTACTTTTATGATAAATGGGGAAAAACAACGTAAAAAAGGGAAAATATTCAAGGGTAGGTTTTTTGCGTTTTAGCTATGAATATCTTTTAGGTTAATGAAGCCAGAAGTAAAATTTGTTGACTGATCAATTGACATTGAAAAAAATAAAATACGAGTTTGGTACTTTTTTTAATTTTGGGGGTAAAAATCGAAAAAATATATCTTCTTATCCAAAAGTGATCTATAAAAAAACTATATTGATCTGAGATCGGCACTTAAAATTAAGGGACACGTGTTCGGTACTTTTTGAAATTCGACCTCTTAGGAGATAAAACAGGGAAGAATCAGGAGGAATTAGTAACATCATCTGAAGATCGTAGCTTACTGTTAGGTCTTGAAACACTTGAACGTCGTCGTAAAGTTCAATCTATGTCATTTGTTTATGATTTAGTTAATAACATTGTAGATTCTCCTGAATTGCTTTAAAAAATTTACTTTAATATTCCACGTAGAAACCTTCGCCATCATAATTTATTTTATTTAGAAATTCATCGAACAGATTTTGCTTTAAATAGTCCTCTTGTTAGGGCAATAACATTGTTTAATAAGTTGTCCCCTAATGTTTTGTTTGAATTTAATAACTCAAACGAAAACTTTAAAATATTTTTATACTATAACTTAAGGATTAGTGATATTTAAGTTATATATATATTTCTAATTTCAATGTTAATTTGTAAGCTAAAGGTACGGTCAGACTCATTAAACATTGAAATCAAATATTTTGAGTAAAATATTGTCAAAACAATATAATAAAAAATTTGTGGTCACACTTGCACATTTATTTGACGATTTTTATTTGATAAAATACAGAAAAAATACGTTCAAAGTATAAACAAAAAAACAAGTTTTATTTATGGTCACACTGAAGATTAAATATTTTCCCAAAAAATATTTGATCAAATTTTTTCAAAACAAAATTGTGTATCTAGCAATTTGTTTCTCATATTTCAGTTGTTGTTTCTCAAATTTGATGTTGTTGTTTCTCAAAATTGATGTTGTTGTTTCTCAAATTTGATGTTGTTGTTTCTGTTTGAATAGTAAATAATACAAATGCTCAGCTGTTATTTGCCCCTGTTTGATGTTACAAAAATTTTGTAAGATTAAATAATTATTTGATCAAAATTTAATAAAATATTTGCTCTTGCGTGGTCACATTAGGAAAATTTTTATTTGCTGGCAAATGATTTTGTTTTGTTCAAATCAACATGTTTCTTGTTTGAACCTCAAAAATATTTTGTGGTCAGACTACGAGGATCAAATATTTGATAATTTCGATTAAATGTTTAATCAATGTGACCGTAGCTTAAGTTTATTTTTTTTTTCATTCAAAGTACAAATTTATGTACACATTTTAGTCTGTAAGGAACTGTGTTCTATAGACAATAAATAAATAAATATCTCCGAAACCAACATCGATGCAAAGAAAATTGAAATTCCGTTTGGATCGGCTAAAAAAGAAATGGACACGTGTTTTGTACTTTTTTGAAAATGCCACCAATAAGGATAAAGAAGGGTAAAAACTATATTTTAGTATTTTTTTTTACCCATATGTATTATTTTTTTGAATTAATAAACACAGAAACATAATTGATGTCACAATCGATAGGTATTAAAAAACTATTAAATACGTATTTGGTACTTTTGTGATTAATGGAGTCCAAAAGGGTAAAAAAGGGAAAATTTTCAAGGGTAGCTTTTTTGCCTTTTAGCTATGAATATCTTTCAAGCTAATGAAGCCAGAAGGATAATTTATTAACTGGTCGATTGACATTGAAAAAATAAAATACGTGTTTGGTACTTTTTTTAAATTTAGAGGTAAAAATCGGAAAAAATATATCTTCTAAGCCAAAAGTGATAGAAACAAAAACTTTGTTGGTCTGAGATCGGTACTTAAAATTTAGGGACGCGTATTTGGTACTTTTGTTAATTTGTCAGTTTTGGGTATAAAACAGGGCAAAAAAGTGAAAATTAGTAACGTCATATCTCTGAAATTAGAAGCGATAAGAACAACGTTGAAATTTGCTTCGGATCAGCTGGAAAAAAAGGGACACGCGTTTGGTACTTATTTGAATATGGTGCTAATAAGGGTTAAAAAAGGATAAAAACTGTATTTTGGTACTTTTTAAACCTATATGTATCTTTTGAAATAATGAACATAGTGACGCAGTTAACGTCACAATCGATAAGTAATAAAAATTATTAGACAAGTATTTTTTAGACAATTATTAGACAAGTACTTGTAGCATGTAACGGTCTCAAAATTTTAATATTTTGCTATTTTTGAGCTATTCTAATGGCATTAGCATGCATATTGGTCCAGCTTCTTGCTCGTCGGCTAATGGGGGGAATCTTAAGCCATTATGACAACTTGTGTAATTGGGCTACATAATTATTTTAATATTTTGCATGCTAAATAAATAAAGGAAAAGGAAATGAGTGTTTGAGATAAGAAAACAGGAAAAAGCAACAGGAAAGGAATCTAATACAAATGTTTATTATGATGACTTTATGAGTGTCAGATGGTATCACCCTTGTTCGCCCTCCCATCCATGATCAGGTTCACTAAAATCCGATTGATTAGTCTTAACATGATCCCATAAAAAAATCTACCTACCCACTAGGAAACTCGAAAATCAAAAATCGGAGTATTTAGAATTTCATTTTAAAAGAACAATTTATTCCAAAATAAACTTAAAATTTTATGTATTAAATTAAAACTATATTTCGAAATAAATGAAATGTTGATAGTAACAAAAGAAATTTCATTGAAAAAGTTTGGAAAGAGAATCTTAAAATTAAAATTCTAAGGGAAATATAAAATTTTGATATATATAAAAAAAATATTATAAATTTTAACAAAATTAAACATCAGCTTAATAATTTCAATTTACTTTAAAATACATTTTAAAACTGATTTTTCTTTTCTAAAAAAATAATTAAGTACAAAAAAAAATACCCCAGTAGAAATTCCAAGGAATATCAGCGTAGGTAGAAAAATAATTATTTTAAAATTTATTTTTAACTGAAAAAAATCGAGAAGAACAAATTTTGAAATGCAAGAATAAAAATTCATATAATTGAAAATAATCGTTTATTATAAAAAAAAAATACTAAATGCGAAAAATAAATTTTCATTTCAATAAAAAAAATTGTTACATGTTCCATGGAGTGACCCATATGCCAAAATCTTCTTGTAAAGTTCAATGAACTCAAATTACAATTTTTATTTGATGTAAAAAAATCCCATTAAATAATTAAAAATTTAATAATTAACTACTTTTTCGCGAATCATACAGTTTCGATATTTTTTTTTTTTGAAGTATTTGGTATCGTTGTAAATCTTTTTTCGCCTTGTCGAATATTTAAAAATTTTTGGAATATAATTTATAGATTTTACTAAACTTCTATTTCCAACTTTTATATTTAACAGAAATCAAATTAACATTATATAAAAATAACTGTTAAATGCTAGTTAACATTTTAGTGTTAATTAACATTAATGTTAAACGTGTAACATTAATGTTAAATGTTAACATTAATGAACTCGCAAAATTTACTCTCTTGCAAGCAACATGTTGTAAGCGGTTGCAAGTAAAAATTTAGGCATTAATTTATTATCGAAATACAAATACAAGCGTAAAACTTACTTGGTATTAGTGGTCCATCGATGAAAGTATACTTTCTTCACAGGAACTCCAGTTACCACAGACGGGTCGATTCATATTGGAATGCATAAGATACGTGTTTGGTACTTTTTAATTTATTTGTTAAAAAGGGGAAAAATTGGTTACATAATATCTTTTAAACCAAAACTGATAGAAACAAAAATTAAGTTAGCCTGGAATCAGCACTAAAATTTAACGGACACGATTTGGTCATTTTTTAAAATTCGGCCGCTTAGGGGTAAAATAGGGTAGAAAATGGATAAATTATAATAACATCATATCTCCAAAACTAATATCATTAGAAACGATGTTGAAATTGGATTTATATCGTCTGACAAAAAAAGGAGACACGTGTTTTGTATTTTTTTGAAAATGAAACTAATAAGGGAGAAAAATCGTAAAAACTATATTTTGGTACTCGATAACGCAATATCTTCTTAATCAAAAGTGATAGAAACAAAAATTATTTGGTCTATGGTCAGCACTAAAAATTAAGGAAAAAGAGTTCGGTAGTTTTATTAAATTTTGGCCGGTCATGGGTAAAACAGGGAAGAAAATGGTACAAATTAGTATCATATCTCCGAAAATAACATAGATAAAAACAATATTGAAGTTGAATTTGGATCGGATAAAAAAATAAGGGGACATGTGTTCGGTACTTTTTGGAAATGGCACTAATAAGCGTGAAAATATTTAAAAACTATATTTTGGTACTTTTTTAACCCATACGTATCTTTTGAACTAACACACATAAAACCTCACTTTGTGCCACAATCAATAAGTATTCAAAAAATATTAAACATGTGCTTGGTACTTTTACTATAAATGTTGAACCCCACGGTAAAAGCGGGAACATATTCAAAGGTAGGTTTTTTATTTTTTTTTAGCTATGAATATGATTTAAGCTAATGAAATCAGAACTATAATTTAGGGACATGTCGATTCACATTGAAAAAAACTTAAATAAGTGTTTGGTACTTTTTTCAATTAAAGTGGTAAAAAGGGGAAAAATCTATGGCATTATATCTTCTATACCAAAAGTCGTAGAAACAAACATGGTCTAAGATCAGCACTTAAAATTAAGGGACAATAATTCGGTACTTTTTGCAAATTAAACACTTATCAAATACGTGTTTGGTACTTTTTCGACTAATGGGGTAGAAAAGGACAAAAATGAGTAAAAAATTTAGAGATAGGTTTTTTCTTTTTAAGCTATGAATATTGTTTAAATCAATGAAGGTAGAATAATAATTTATGATTGATTGACATTTAAAAAATATGAGACAGGTGTTTGGTACTTTTTTCAATTAAGGGGTTAAAAACAAACATTAACAAAAATGGATTTAAACCAGCAATAAAAATATAAGGACACGTATTCGGTATTTTTTAAATTTGGCCTACTAGAGGTAAAAAGCGGGTAAAAAGGAATTTTTTGTAACGCTTAATATTCAAAATTTAAATTGGGTTGGCAATCAAAATTGGATCAGCTACGCAAATAAGGGAAGAGTGTTTAGTACTTTTCTGAAAATGACACCTATTTTGACCTATATGTATCTTTAGAACTAATACATACATAATTTTATTTATATCGGAATCGATAAGCAAGTAAAAAATAATTTTGGTAAATTTTGTAACTTTGTCCATTCAAATTGTACCGCTAACGAAGTAGCGGGTTATAAAGCTAGTCAGGTAATAAAATAGCGTGCTTTACAGGAAGATTAACTCAAATCTGATATATAAAACTACTTTGCACAAAATTTGTTCTCATATATTTCCTTCTACCTCTTCTAACAGTAATTCTAAAATCATCGAAATTATGCCGCCAAATACTCAGAATAATTCAGAGCTTAATCATGCTCAAAACTATGCTGAAATTGTTAAAACTAATCATCCTACTGAAACCATTGCAAACAACGTCTCCATACCGCATCTTCGGGTTATTCCGCCAAATAAAAAATCAATTTTTATATCACGACTTGCCTTTGAGACTACAACTGCTGATATCGAGGGCTATATTAAAGCAAAATTAAATCCTGATCTTCACTCTAACTTTATTGTTAAAAAATTTAATTATTCTCAACCAAGAACTATTACCTCTTTCAAATTAACTGTGCCCAACAATATTTTTGAAAATCTAATGGATTATCGTTTCTGGCCTGAAAGCACACTAGTCCGTGAATACTTCTATAAAGAAAACGTTAGATCTGTCAACCCTATCCGTATACCATCTGATTTCTCAAGTGTTCAAAAAAACTGAATAATGTAATGGATCAAATAATTTTTGTCTATCAGAATGTTCGAGGTTTAAATACGAAATTATCTAAATTATATACCGATAGCTTCAACTTTTCTCAACATGTTATAATCTTTACGGAATCCTGGCTTAAACACAATATTTTAAATTCTGAAATTTTATGCGATAGTTATCATATCTACAGATTAGATAGAAACACGAGGACTATTGGCGGTGGTGTTCTTATTGCCGTTTCTAATATGTTTCCATCCGAACAGATATCGATAGAATCTGGAGCAACTCTGAAATTATTGGAGTCATTATCACATTGAATAAAATAAAATTGTTTTTAATATGTCTGTATATTCAACCAAACTCGAATTCAGTCATTTTCAATGAATACATGGAAATTATAAGATCAATTTTTTCAAAATCTAAAACTGAAGACTATATAATTGTTTTTGGCGACTTCAATCTTCCAACTGTTTCATGGACATATTTACCCGACTGCTCTTACTATATTCCAGTTAATTCGTGTAATTGGATAAATGATTTCTTGAACGATTTATCAGATCTTGGCCTCTTCCAAATAAATGGCATTGTAGATGAATATGGTAAGCTGTTAGATTTAATTTACGTAAGTGATCCACGCGATTTTTCTCTAAAAAGAATTTTTCCCGTTACAAAACCTGAAGATCGTCACCATCCCACTATTGAACTACTTCTTGATTCTCAACATATCTGCAAATACAATTCACCTAAACGTCATACAAACACTAAAGTTTTTTGTTTTAAACGAGCAAATTATTCCGATTTAAATAGCTTTTTGTATTCAACAAACTGGCTTGAATTACTTTCTATTAAACATGGCTCTCCTTCATCTATAAATAATATGGTTAAAACTTTTTACAACAAACTTCAGAATCATTTCACCGATTGTATCCCAAAGGTCTCGATAAAACAACACTCTGGCCCACCATGGAGTTCTAAATTATTGTCGAAACTAAAAAACTTGAAAAGTAAACAATATAAAAGATTTAAAATATCTCGCTCTTACAATGACTATCGCAATTATTGCATCACACGTTCTAAATACAATTTGCTTAATAGAAATCTCTATAGAAAATATATAAATAGGATGAAAACCAACTTTAAAAGTGATCCAAAATCTTTCTATACTTTTGTAAATTCTAAAAGAAAATCCAATGGTTACCCAACTGTGATGAAGTTTTGTAATAACGAATCGGATAATGATTTAGAGATTAGTAACCTATTTGCCGAGTTCTTTGGATCAACTTATGCTGGTGATTCTTATGATCGTTCAACAGATTATCCTTTTCCAATTGCTGAAAGCCAACCCATATCTTTTCCAACGATAAACAGTGATGATATTATAAGAAATATTAAAAACTTAAAATTGTCAAATTATGGTGGCCCTGACGGTGTTCCTAACTCCATTTTAATTAATTGTGCACATGCTCTTGCAATTCCATTAACAATAATGTTTAATATTTCTATTAAATTTGGTTATTTTCCTGATGTCTGGAAGGAATCCTATATCACTCCACTCCATAAATCCGGAAGTAAAGCAGATGTTACAAACTACAGAGGAATTACCAAATTAAGTGCCATTCCTAAGTTATTTGAGAAATGTTTAACATCATCCCTTATGCACCAGATCCCAGCGATACTCTCACCTTCTCAGCATGGCTTTCGTAAAGGCTGCTCGTCGAATACCAATTTACTTCAACTCTGCACCTTGGTAAATAGTGGTTTTGTTAAAGGTCAATTCACTGACGTCATTTACACTGACTTTAGTAAAGCATTTGACAAGGTTAATCACGCCCTGCTGATTCATAAGCTTCATTTGATGGGATTTACTGATAACACCATCCTTTGGATTAAATCGTACCTTGTTGGTAGAAATCAACGAGTTTGTTTCAAAAATGTCCTATCCAAAAATATACAAGTAAAATCAGGAGTACCACAGGGTAGTCACCTTGGACCCATCTTATTCTTACTTTTTATTAATGATCTCCCGAATCGAATACGTTCAGCTAACATCTTAATGTATGCAGATGACGTAAAATTATTCCACAGCTTTAGAAATATTTCTGAATCAACCTTGCTACAAAACGATCTCAACATCTTTTATACCTGGTGTAACATTAATCGAATGGAGTTAAATTTGAAGAAATGTCGCCACATGCAGTTCAGTAGGTCTTCGATTATTTCCACTACATATACATTGGGGAATCATGGTCTGGATATGGTTTTTGAAATGATCGATCTTGGTGTTTTGTGTGATCCCAAACTGAATTTTAATTTACATATCACATCAATGGTAAATAAAGCCCGTGGAGTATGGTCTTTTATTAAACGCTGGTCAAAAGAATTTGCTGACCCCAATATAACTAAGCAGCTGTATATTTCCTTGGTACTTCCAATTTTAGAATATGGTTCGGTGATATGGGATCCTATGTATGATGTCTATTGTAATATGATTGAATCTGTACAAAAACAATTTCTCATCTTTTGTCTTCGACATATATATAATGATCCTCTAAATCTGCCAGCATATAACACTAGACTTGCATTTATAAAACTTCCCACGCTGAAAAGCCGAAGGACAATGTTAAACATTACATTTTTGGTAAAGCTGATAAATGGGAATATTTCCTCTGATTTCCTAACTGGACACATATTGTTCAATATACCTCTGCGACCAACTCGCAACTTTAAACCGATTTTTACACAATTTTGTCGTCAAAATTATGCTGCCAATGATCCAATCAGAAGAATATGCACACAATATAACAACTTTTCAAGCAAAATAGATTATAATATTTGCATCAATGCTTTAAAACGTGAAATTATACGTTATTAAATGTTTAATTTACATTAATTTATTGCATGTACTTATTTGTATTTCATAGTCAGTAAGGATTTTTTATTTCCATTGACTAAATAAATAAATACAAAAAAAAAAAAATAAATAACGGGTATAGTTTTACATTTATAAGCATTTAAATACTTTTCGTTGTGCTTAATTCGGATTGTATGAGATCAAATGTGGAAAAATTATTGCAAAATCTAAATGCTATATAATATAAGATATATTGTGGAATTGTGGTATTTGAAGTTTATGTCAACATTAAGCAAAAACGGATATCGATTAAATTTAAATTACCCACGGTATGCTGACTGCTATTATAATGTGATTTAATTTATCAGCATTAAATTGATTCCCGGCAGGGGTTATATAGAAACTTTCACTAAATGTGAACCGAGTTCGCCCATTTGCAATACCGAATTTTTTCAAGAGATCAGAAATACTTTTGTCAAATGTTGTCTCTCTAGAAAGATTTTTTAGGCGCAATCGAGCTTTCCTCTAACGGAAAGACGAACAGAAAGAACTATAGTCAAATGGTGATCGATTGAGACAAAATTTTGGACACTGGCTGGTATTCACATAATGGTATTCTTGTGCTTAATTTTGTGATAATTTTTTATTCTGTGGCTTTTAGATGGAGTTTAAGCCATTAAGAGGTTTATGTTGGAGGAATGACTAAATGTGAACCGAATTCCATGACATTTCGAATGCTAAATAACGATCATGTACTAAGCTGTATTTTATGTACTTTTTAGGAAGATTACCTATAATTTGATATTAATACATACTTAATATTATCATAATGTTCAATGTTCAGTCTGTCTGCTGAAATCAGATTTGTGGAGCACCTGGAGGGTATACCGACATGAATTTTATATCGTTCCACCACTGAATTTCGTCATCGTCTATCAAAATAACTGAAATATCGCTTAAACACTTAATTTCATGTACCACAAATTACCACGTATTTTAGAAATTTTGTTAAAAAATACAAATAAGTAAAACCATTTCAGTAGGGTATGTAAATAAGTAGGGTATGAGATATCGCCGAAACACTACGTATGCTGAAAGTATGTATTTTAAAAATTGTGTTTAAAAAAAAATACCAATAAAAAACTCATGGTGCTATAGCACAGACCTTCATAAATCATCAGAATTTAGGAACTGTTCCCGCTAATCACGCTTTTAAATTTCATTAAACGGAACTGAGATATCGCCATCAAATCAAAAAATGTATTAAAAAAATTAAAAATTAATTCAAATACGACAATTTGAGACACATCGGTTCTGTTGTTTTGGCGATATTTCAGGTGTTTATAAACCGGGAGTATTTCCTAAAATCTGATATATAATTTATGTATGTTCGTACTCCAGAGGGATAGTTTTTCCTATTTCTTTAGAGTATTCCTAAACGAAATTTCTAAAAAACGTACTCTCTGCAATATGTGGTACATTAATTTTAGTGTTTTGGCGATATCTCAGTCGTTTATAGGCCGCATTTGATATCCCCTAATAACGTGATTCGCGGAGGAGTTTTAATATATAATTTTTGTATGCCCTTGGTCCAGGAGGATGGTTTTTTCTTTTGTTATTTAAAAGTGTTTTTCAATCAAAAATTATAAAATTTTCGTCTATTTTTTGGTATTTTTTCGATGTTTAGGATGTTTATGGACCGATTTTGATGAAATCATTGCGAGAGAATTTCCTAAAATCTGAAATATATTTACTTCCACCCTCTAGGGGCTTCAGAAACTTGATTTCAACAGACAGACAAACAGATTCTCCTCCCGATTCTGCGTCGATCGGTATAGCTTTTATGGGGTCTTCGATTACTAATAAAAAAACTTATTATACCCTTTCACCTATTGGTGAATGGTATAAAAACTTGAGCGTACGAGTACAAGCGCTTATTCTTGGCATAAATCCACTTAAATCTGTATTATTATGACCAGATTGGCAAATCAATATCTAATATTATTTCTTTTGGACTCACCTAAATCGATCTTCAGAAACATACATAACTATCCAAAAACTTAAGCGATTTTGATCTTTGACTTTTAGAATACACTTTTGGTGAAGGGTATAAAAGATTCGGCACAACCGTAAATACCAATCTTATAAACGCAATAATCTAAAGAATTGAGAATTATTCAATAATAAGAAATTGTAAATTCTAATTTATTAAAAGACGAAATCACTATCTCCATTATTTTAATCAAACTTAGTTTTATTTTTTTATTTTTTAGTTTTATGATGCCGTCAATGAAATTGTGGACGAAGACGACGCATGCGAATATGTTAACGAAACTCAATTTAACCCTCCATCATTACATAAATGCAATAGGTAATAACATTTTCACATATTTGTTATTTGAACTTTTCTTTAATTCGATCGAATAAGGAGTAAAAACTATTTTTTTGGTACTCACATTTAACCCATGTGCGTTTTGTTAAATACTTTTTCAGTGCGATACTCCCGTATCATATGTACATATGTATATTTTAAGCTAATAGGGGTTGAAACAAAAGTTAAATTACGTGATTTTTTTCGAAATTGTATATACCCACCATAACATATGTATTGTCACGAATTTTTAAGCTATCCGCCCACTGTGCAAAGTTCACTACTTCTAATTCTTCCCCTAGTTTTTTAGAATGTTTCGGTTGATGTTGTTGTTGTTGTTGTTCTGTTTGTGTCTTTAAGCACAGGGCTGCCAGATTTTGGGGTTTTGGCCCCAATGTTTGGGATATTCAATCCACAAACTAAGCAGACACCTTACTTGTGACGTTTCAAAAAGTGGATTAACAGCAGTTTGTGTCGCCATCTTAACCCTTTTATCTGAAAAACAAGTAATAGACTACATGCCTTAAAAACAATGTGCTAGTGAAAACAGCTATATGGTACAACATTTACCATATGATAAAAAATCAAAACAAAACAATTGGGGGTTGAAAATTTTACAATAATTTTCTTTTTAAAATTATAAATTAAAATATAAAAATAATCAAACAAAAAGTGTTTAAAATATTAGAGAAATAAAATTGGAACAGGTAAGTGGCAAATTCAATGTGTTATTTATAAGCTAAGAGGTGTATTTTTAAAACTAAAAATTCTCTTTTCAGCTTCTTTTTGTAAAAAAATTTTAGAGGCAACAAATTTTAATCCTTGTTTTTATGAATGAAAAGTTCACAAAAATGTAAAAAGCTGCTTATTAAACGAAGGAAAAAGGCAACGTTTAAAGGTAAGTAATGTGTTTGAAGTTATATATTTGGATTTATAAGAATATTTCAGTAACAAAAGTTTCTTCTATTGCAGCGAAAAGTTGTTGTAGCCGGCAGATGGAAGTAGGTTTTTTTTTCAAACAGTAAGTGAAAATTTTAATCAGATTGAATCTGATGAAAAATACAACTGAATGGAAGAAACCGAATAATAAAAAGTGGATTTCAAAACTCTTAAAGGAATTTAGGAAAATTTTTCTTCCATCAATGGTAAGTACTAAGCTATCATAGTCATAGAAAAAAATAATGCACAATGGTTTTTCTTATATATTTTTTATTTATCTTTAAATAAATCTTTTGGCCAGCTAAAAAAATAAATTTAGGGATGAGCGCTGCTAAAGGACTTCATCATCGACTGGAGCAAATCTTCTCGGGATCAATCGTAAGGTTCCTCAACTAACTCTAGGAAAGAACAAAATCATAATTTAGTATTTATATTAAATTTATTCATATAGATTCAATTTACCTTTTTTGAATAAAAACCTGAATTTGGACCTGACGCTGCTTTAGGACTTTGGCTTGGGCTTTGGCAAATCTTCTCAGGATCAATCGTAAGCATCCTCAGCTAACTCTAGGGAAGAAAAAAATCATTAATTTAGTATTTACATGAAATTAGTTAATATAGATTCAATTTACCTTTTTTGAATAAAAACCTGAATTTGGACCTGACACTGCTTTAGGATTTTGGCTTGGGTTGGGACAAATCTTCTCGGGATCAATGGTAAGTATCCTTAGCTAACTCTGGGAAAGAAAAAATCATTAATTTAATATTTATTTTAATTTTTTTTCATATAGTTTCAATTTACCTTTTTTTATGAAAAACCTGAATTTGGACCTGGGACTGCTGTAGGACTGTTGCTTGGACTGGGGCAAATCTTCTCAGGATCAATCGTAAGCATCCTCAGCTAACTCTAGGGAAGAAAAAAATTATTAATTTAGTATTTACATGAAATTAGTTAATATAGATTCAATTTACCTTTTTTGAATAAAAACCTGAATTTGGACCTGACACTGCTTTAGGATTTTGGCTTGGGTTGGGACAAATCTTCTCGGGATCAATGGTAAGTATCCTCACCTAACTCTAGGGAAGAAAAAATCATTGATTTAGTATTTATTTTAAATTTTTTTCATATAGTTTCAATTTACCTTTTTTTAATTAAAAACCTGAATTTGGACCTGGGACTGCTGTAGGACTGTTGCTTGGACTGGGGCAAATCTTCTCGGGATCAATGGTAAGTATCCTCACCTAACTCTAGGGAAGAAAAAATCATTGATTTAGTATTTATTTTAAATTTTTTTCATATAGTTTCAATTTACCTTTTTTGATGAAAAACCTGAATTTGGACCTGGGACTGCTGTAGGACTGTTGCTTGGACTGGGGCAAATCTTCTCGGGATCAATGGTAAGTATCCTCAGCTAACTCTAGGGAAGAAAAAATCATTGATTTAGTATTTATTTTAAATTTTTTTCATATAGTTTCAATTTACCTTTTTTGATGAAAAACCTGAATTTGGACCTGGGACTGCTGTAGGACTTTGGCTTGGGCTGGGGCAAATCTTCTCGGAATCAATGGTAAGTATCCTTAGCTAACTCTAGGGAAGAAAAAATAATTAATTTAGTATTTATTTTAAATTTTTTCCATATAGTTTCAATTTACTATTTTTGATGAAAAACCTCAATCTGGACATGGCTCTGCTTATGCGTATTATTTAAAAAAATATATATATATCTTTTATTGTATAATTTCTTTAAGAAAAAGTGATTTTTTTCGACCTTTTCCGGTCACAAATATAACTATTGCAACCAAAATAATCAAAAACTGTTTGAGGTGGTAACTGTTGATGATGATGAAGATGCTGTTGTTGGTAATGATGTTGATGATGTTTCGATGAAATATATGTTTCCTAGTGCGTATATAAAACTTTTATATACCAAATTTTATTCATCATAGTTGTTTTAATTTGTTATTTATTGGCAAATAAGCGAGGTTTTACCGAAGCAATTGTCAAATGTAAACCAATTTCTCCCAATTTCAATACCAACATTTTCCAAGAAATGAAAATCTCTTTGCTAAGTTTCAGTGACCTAGCTCCTTTTGTTTAGGACCCATCACGCTTTCAACAGACATACGGACAGACAGACAGACGGTCATCCCTATCATGATTTCAACAGACAGCTATGCTATGACCATAGCATAATCGTCTTAGAATTTCATAAG